>JAHLGO010000001.1:6105137-6218960 GCA_020615895.1 Ceriops decandra
GGGCTGTGCAGACAACCTTGACTGACCCCCAAGGAGACACGATACGTGGCACAGTCATTCACGATACTAAAGTAAAAAAGTGGTGAAATCATGGACTGGTCTCATTTTCTATCATAAACACTACAAAAGAAGATGTCGAACTATATGTTCATTTTTCAATATATTAAAAAATTTTTAAAAGAAAGGTGTAGTTTGAGTATATTGATTTTTAGAGAGAGAGAGAGAGAGAGAGAGAGAGAGAGAGAGAGAGAGAGAGAGAGAGAGAGAGAGAGAGTTTAAAGTTTATGGTTAGATTTGTTTGTATTTTTATTACATTTAGTTTTACTGTTAACGACTTTAAAATCTTATTATTATTATATATTTAAATACTTAATTTTATTTTTATTATTATATTTATAAATTTAAACCTAAATTAATAAAAAAATATATTAAATTATTAATTAAACTATTACTTTCTAAGTGTTAGGCACTTCGAATTTTCAACTAAACAGAATTTTCCTCGTGAGATCGCGTTTGATGGTCAAAGTTGCCAGGTAGATGGGATACGGAATGTCGAAAACTATCCTGAAAAATGAAGCTATGATGCTAGTCGTTGTGGCAGCTCAAGTTGGAAAAGCTGTACCAAAGAGTGGCTGCCTTCAAAGTAAGCCTGAACCTAGGCGGCGTGATTTATAGGATTCTTTTTTTTTTTTTTTTTCTTTTTGGTTTAATCCAAAGATTTATGGGATTCTCGTGACATGGATGCTATGAATGTTCATAAAATTTCTGGCTCCATTGTAGAACCAAAATTTTTTTTTTTTTTATCTATAAGGGGACCAGACCCCTTATTTTAGGAGGCCTTCTTTATTTATTTATTAATTCTTGAGAAAACAAAAGGAGGGTTGGGGGCAGGCCCCCAACATTTATTCTAAGCTTTTCGTGTAAAAATGGGGTCAATTTCATGGGGTCAGAGTTGACTTCAGTCAATCCACGCACCACGCTGCATCCTGGGTTTCCCTCGAGCACTTTTCAGACGTATTGTCATTTCTTCCGCAGGAATCCGAGCCATAACATTTTCGTACCGATTGGCAATTTGTGCACATATAAGAGCTCATTTTAATTACTGCTCATGAAGTTGACCTGGAGGCCAGCATGCTAGTAACACTAACTGTTGTTCTAAGGCAATAATCCCTTTTCTATAAGAATGATATCTCGACTGATATGCCTCTTAATTCTCTAGGCTATGCATTACAGACCTTCTTAAAGCTAATATTCTATTGCATTCTTGTTTATTTAATGCTGGGGTGAAACAAAGAGTATGTATAGTTTCTTGGTTGCTTATCTCATATTTGTGTTCCATTTATATGCAAATCTAGCTTTATGATTTTCTCTCCTCCCCACATATATATATATATATACATACATATATCCTCCTGCTCCTCTCGCCTTTCGTGTGTACAGAATAGAGTCCGTTTGTGGACCATCCTACATTTACATGTGTCTGATTCTGTCTTTGTCCCTAGTTATGGAAACAGGAGAAGACTAAGGAGACCTTTATAAATTGTTAACTGTAGAATCAGCGGTAAAAACGCGTATTTTTAAATCCATAGTAGTTCGTCTTCGAGCTATTTCTGGCATAGAATCACGAAGTTGAGTTCTTTCATTTCAAGAATGTTAATGGATGTTTGTCGGGGGAATAGAGATCTGCTTTCCAATGAGATTAATATAATACGCATTATTTTCGAAGAGTTCATTTTGAGGGTCAGCAATATCTGTTCGCGAAAGCGACTCGGATCTCGCCAGTAGTTAACCTAAAAAGGCATTTTATTACAACTGCTGTGCACAATTGTTTAAATTTACTAGCCTCCAAATTTCCAGCTGATTTTGTCATTAGATCTTCTTTGTTCTTTATCAATGATTCATATGGGTTCTTAAGTTGATGCTCGGTAAAGAGGTGTACAAGGTGCCTGAATAAGATTTGACAGTATTGACCAGAAGAGGACATCGATTCTTTTCGCATACTGTAATTGATTTTAAAACAAACAAAAAAATTTATTGGGTAAAGTAATTCTGGCAAATTATCTTGCTTTCTCAACGAATGAAAAGGCAGTCACCACTAACTAACATGCAACTGTATATGTTCTTGCTAAAGGCTGCTCCTTTCTTGCCGGCAACAATCATTAGAAGATTGAGACCCCAAAATTGTAACACTTCTGCAATCGCATTCTTTGTTTTGCCCTGCAATAGAGCTGATCCCCGTCCTTGATTGCTAACACAACTTCAACTTTTGTCAGCCCTTCTTATCCTGTCAATGATGGCATTTAAACTTAGATACCAGAGATTGTATCAAAATCAGGAAGCAAATACGTTTTCAGAACCCAAGGTGCCACTTTTTAACCTGCCAATAAAACCTGAATGGAGAAACAATCTGCAACTAGCAGTAACAGCCAAGAAAAAACAAAGAAAAGCAACCCTTAAAGCAGATCAATGCAGTAGATCGATGCTCGTGTGGATTTATGTTGGCTTGCATACAATGTAAACTTTTCACATTAATTCTTTCACAATAATTAGAATAGAAATCGATTTACGAAAAAAAAAAAAAAAATGAAATCCAGTGAAAGATAACCAGAAGTCACCCAATTGATTCCCATACGTTTTCATTTTCATCGAGGAACCATTGAAACTGAGAAATCAGTTGGCATATCAATCTTCTCGGCCCAATTCTTGGACTCCAAATACATTCCGGACACTCTACCTGCAACTTGGCCCATATCTGGCCGGTTCTCTGGATCATCCTCCACACACTCCAGTGCCACCAACACCATCTTCTCCGCCACATCCACTGGATAGGAGTCCTTCAACCTCCTATCCACCCATCTCCTCACACCACCATCACCATCAGCCAATGCCTCTTTTGCCCTGTCAATTACACGAATTCTCTTGTACCCTCCACTCTTCTCATCAAACAAATACCTCAACGCCTCCTCCCCGGACACCAACTCCAAAATTACCACACCAAACGCATAAACATCAGACTTCTGTGTTGCTACTCCTGTCAGCTGAAACTCCGGCGCCATGTACCCTCTCGTCCCCTCGATCTTCACATCTTTACTTTGTGTTCTAGGGATTAATTTTCCCTCAAACCTTTGGCCTTCCAAAATTTCCCCGCACAATTCACTAGTCCCAAAATGACAGATCTTGGCACTCAAAGATCCTTCAGAGACTAAAATGGTCGAGCTTTTTATGTGGTTATGCACAAAACTAGAGTTCAAATCCGAACAATGGTGGATATAATCAAGCCCGTGAGCGACATCAGTGGCAATCTGCATGCGCGAGAGCCAATTTGACAAGACCGTGTAATTGGGGTTTCGAGGGTTTCTCAGACAAGTAGCTAAATTGGGACCATTGACATACTCGTAAACAAGGTATATGTAACGCCCCGAAGTGGCTGCACCCAGAAGTTTAATCAGGCTACTGTGGTGGCACCGGCAGACTGTCGCTAGCCGCTGCTGGAGCTCCGGCAACTCGATGCGGCGGAGGCGGAACTTGCGTTGGAAGAGAATCACGTCCTTTCCTCGAATCTCGCAGCGCCAGGAGGTGGAGGAGGAGGACGAAGAGAAGGGCTTTAACAAGAAGTTGCCAGTGGCTTTGAGGATTTCAGGGAAATCGTAAATACGGGGGTTCTCTGGTAATGAGCTTTCGAGGGCAGAGAGAGAGTTTCTTCTGCTTATGATTGATGATGAAGATGAGTAATTTGATGTTGAGTTGTAATTGAGGTTGGAAGGCATCGATGATGATGATCGGTTTACAGAAGAAGTGGACGAAGTTGTTGCTGTTGATGATTTGTGGGATTTCGAGGTGCGGGACTTGAGTGCTGTGGATTGAATTGTTTCTGCACTTTTCTTGGTCTTACACATGGCGGGAGAGAGGAGGGCCTACCACTGAAAAACAGGTTTGTTCAAAAAAAAAAAAAAAAAAGATCTTCGAATAAGCGCCTACAGATTTGTTTTCCCCTTCTTTCAAGTGAAACAGAATTGGAAACACGGGGATGACGTACCACCGTATCAGGTGAGCGTTTTTAGAAGGTGTGCTAATGAAACAAAAAAAAGGTATTTTGACTATGACATGTTGTATTGTAATTATGAGCAACAACCCACACTTCAGACCATCGCCAGACATTCAGATAGACCATGAATGGGGGTAAGTCCGGGGTTGAATTTAGTATTAATGCACCTATAAAGTAACAAAGAGAAATTTTGTCAAATTCTTAGCATGGACCCTTGAATGATTATGAGAGATATTTGGGCTTTCAGATCAAGATTGTTAAATCAAGAAACAAGATCATAAACTACATGGTTGAAAACGTGGAGAACAAAACTCTTCATGAAAACAGAAGCTGTTATCCAAAGTAGAAAGGGACTATCCTACATTATTTTATGTTTACTTTTGAATTCCTTGATGTGCTTTGTCACAAATTAAACAGTAAGATTGCCAAGTTTTGGTGGGATAGGATTCATTGGATTGGTGGGCAAAAGATGGTTACAACAAAGTCCCAAAGTAATTTGGGTTTTTGTTATATGATCCATTTTAATAGAGCCCTATTAGCTAAGCAATGTTGGAGTCTTTTGATGAATCCTATAGCTTTGTGGGGCAAGAATCTATGAAGTATGTTTTCTAACAGATGACTTCTTAATAGACAATAAACGAAGGCGAGCTTCATAGGTTTGGCAGAGTTTAATCCATGCGAGAACTCTAATGGTGAAAGGAATTTGACGGGACATAAGGAACAGTAAGAACGTGACCATTTGAAATTCTCCGTGGGTTCCGACAACTCCAAACTTCAGGATTGCCACACCAAGACTTCCTCAATCCAAAGCTCTCCTTGTAGCATATTTTATATATTAAGTTGATGGAGAGAAAGCAACTTGATGTTTTGATTAAAATTACAATAACCTTTTGACAAATATGGAAATCAAAGAATGAGTCATGTTTTGAACATACTGCCAAATCCAATGATAGCAATAACACGAGTACAACGAGATTGTGAAGGCAGAGATGAATTCAAATTGGCAACTTTTAAGACAATGCCTTGCCTTGAGCCAAGGAATGATGCATGAACCTCTCTAAGATATAAAGTTATTAAGATTAGTCGTAATGCCTCTCATGGTCCCACATCAAAAGTGGCGGGGTTGGTAGTTATATGCAAAAATTGGAGAGGAAAAATGGTGGATGGATAAGTTATAAGGAAAAAGTGCATTGATGGCTAAAGCAATAGCTATAGTAAAAAGACAAAACTAATAAAGTCTAGTGGCTGGCCAAATATAGAGATAGAACTAAACTCACTGTTAGTTCATAATGTCATCGTGGCTTTAGAAGAGGACTATCCTTTGGAGATAGATACCATTATTTGAGATGCAATGAAACTTTTGTGATTATAATAATTAGAAATATATGAATATTAGTAGGATTCTATATCGGATAAGAAGAAAGAGATTTTAGACCTTATATACGTGGACGCATACCATGCTAAGTTGCATTTTGAAAAAAAAATAATAGCTTCATAATACTAGGTTAAGAATCATTTGATGATTTCAAAAAGGACAAAAAGAAAAAAGAAGATTTTCCTCTCTTATTATATATCAAGTGTGGTACTTTATTGGTAAATTGGAAAGATAAATTACCTATTTTGTTCTTGCAAGGAGATGAAAGAATGGCAAGGTTAGTGAGGAAAGGGCTTACTTGAGCAACTTAAAGGAAGAAAGAAAAGTATTGCTAGCTATGGTTGTGTTGTGATATTTTTTCTTGTTAGACATTTTGCTTGTTGGTGTGATGATAGCATAATAAAACTAGAGCAGAATGTTAAATAGAAATGGCAAGAATAAAGAAGAAAAGTATAAATGACTTTATATGGTGGCTAACATTCTAAAAAACAATCTATGATTATCTTGTTTTTTTTTTACTTGTCAAAAATAAGAAGTCGATTATTAAAGACCTAATTTTGATAATTTGATAATTTGTTAATCTATCATGAAGATGTAAAAGAAAAAGAAGGTAGTAACTCAAAATATTAATGGTAGTAATATTTAGTTAGGATAGACAATCAAGTAAAAACCATAAGTCTAAATACAATTACAAGAACAAAAGACAAAAAAGGTAACAAGAACAAATCAATAAGCTAAAAAAATGGAATGTAAGCATTAGGAATGAGAGACCTTTACTTTGATTGATTTGTTGGCTTATTACAAGCCTCCCTTAATCATTTCTAGGTCATTAGAATATTAGAAAAGTGAATCTTTTAGTTTGGTCCATTACTTGCTCACTTTGAGCTTTCTCTAACAATTTTACAATGATAATTAGGTTAAGTTTATTAGTTTTATGTCATGGTGACTATATGTTCTACTTACTTAAAATCATTTTGCCTTATAGGAAGAAAGGAAAAGAAAAAGTACTTGATGAATATTAAAGGTACTTATTTGTTTACTTCTCATGTCAAGTGAATTTTTTTTGTTTTCTAAAAAATGTCGATGGTGATATCTAGCTTTTGTTACTTTTATTAAAAATAATCCCACTTTTTAAGAGATTTTCATAAATTTGTTAGATATGGATCACTCTTTTTTGTTTATTTTATTTTTATAAGGCTTCCTAAAGTTAATACTCCTTTTTTATTTATCTATGCAAACACTTTTTTTGTTGTTGCACTTAATGACAAAATACTATTATTGTCTCCCCTAAATTATTATAGTTCTTTTTCTCTCACGTTATACCCTTTGTCTTCTTTTGTACTTTAGTGTTCTTCCTAAAGTTAATACTCCTTTTTTATTTATCTATGCAAACACTTTTTTTTGTTGTTGCACTTAATGACAAAATACTATTGTTGTCTCCCCTAAATTATTATAGTTCTTTTTCTCTCACGTTATACCCTTTGTCTTCTTTTGTACTTTAGTGTTAAGGACCTTTACTGTTGAATATAATTTGGTTGTTTGTGATTGATTCTTGGAAGATAAGGAAGAATCTTTGACATTGTTACTTATTCTTTATTTAGCTACCATTTTTTGCTCTTGGTTTGGGCAACTTGGGCTTTTCTTATTGGTGGACTTTGAAAGGCCTTTTATAGGCTTCTAAGAGGTGGATTTAATTGCTAGGATACACTAATTTGCTACCTTTAAGCTTAGAGAGTCCTTTTAAAGGAGCTCTACTAGAGTCTTAGGCTATTGGATGGAGTAGGGTTATTACCTTTAAATCCTTTTGTATTTCCTCAAATTGTTTCGTTTAGGTGATAAGTGTTTTTTTCCTTGAATTTTTGGCAATAATTAATGAATAGGGTGTTAACCCCTATAGTTAGTGTCAAATGCTCTTTCTCTTGATGGATTGACATTTTATTGCATAAAGCTTTCTAATTAGATTTGGAATTATAATTATTATTTTTCATTCTTTTTTTTTTTTGCTTTTCTTTTGCTTTTACTTTTTCTTTTTTCTTTTTCTTTTTTTGTCCTTGTTTTTTTTTTTGCATTCAAATTCAAATATTTAAAATTCTAGTATATACTTAAATAAAAGAAAGAGCTAAAATGCAAAATCTAGATTTGATGAAATAAAATAAAGGTATAATAATTATCGCTCTTTCTGAGTTACCTTATAATAAAATAACAAATAAGTATTTTTTGCACCTCCTATTTTGTCTACTTTTTAAGTGAATAATGTCCATATGAGAGAATCATCATGTATATAAAGATCTTACCTCAAATTATAGAATCAAAGAATTACTTATTTAGCTTTGCAATGAGCAAGTTGGAATCCTATTTGACAAGGATGCTTGGTATGTCTGTGATTTAATTAAACATCTCACTACAATTTATAAATGCCTTAGGATTCAAGATGTTTTCACTATAGACTTTTTTTTTTCCTATAAGGATTTATTTTTAAGTTACCTTATAGATTAAAGTAAAGCTAATTGATTTTAGATGATAAGTCTATATGGATTTGCACCTTAAAAGACTGTAAAAGTCACCAAGTAATATAAGTTAACTTAGTGAATTATAAAGACTATATTAGGTGGTACTCATCTTTGTTGGGTTGTTAAAAGTTAGATTTTCATTGGTGTACTTAAACTTACGACAATAGCATTATCCTACTTTTATGGTTTCAATTGCAAAATGTACTTGAACGAGACTAAATTCACCATTTCAATGAATTTTTAAAAGTAAGATTGCCATTAACATGCTTGAACCTATTTAAGATGATTACTTCACCATAAATTTTAAGGGTTATAATTGCAAAGTATGTTTAAATGTGTCAAAAGTTTTTTCCTTTGAAAGTGTATCCTAATAAATCTTTCAAAGGGTTTCCTCCTTTTTATTGTTGTAGAGCAAAAGGCAACATCTCATGTAAATATTTATATGTAATGGTCATCTTGTTAATTATTCACTTAAGGTTTCTACATATTGCTTTAACTATTCCATTCATCTATGGTCTGTATAGGATAAAATTATGGTATTTGATCTTGAATTGTTCATTGAGCTTTGTCCTCATTTTATTGTTTAGATTGGTAACATTATTTATGATTAGCCATTTTGGGATGCTATATTAGTAAATGAAATATGTTTTAATGAACTTAATGAGTAACCTTTGTGTAATATTTGAATAAGAAGTTGCTTTCTGACATTTGGTGAAATAATCAATTATTGCCAAGATAAATTAATGTTAGTTGCACACTTTTGGTGAGATGGGACGAATCACATCCATAGGCTATATGAAGAATAACCATAAAAATGTCATTACATGTAATGGAATAGGTGTTGTATGTATTTTGTCTTTATATATCTAATATTTGTGGCATCTTTTTACATGTAAGAGACAATTTCATTCCATGATAGGCTAATAATATCTTACTCTTGAGATTTTCTTGAGCATGGACAAACCAATAGTGTGTTAGTTGCATAGGCCTTTAAGCATGTCCTTTATTATGTTTTCTACTTAGTTCCATTAATCAATGTAGGTTTCTATTAACATTGAAATTGTAAGTGAAAAATAAAGCACATCTAGAGGTCTTAGATGTAAGAGGATAAATTGCAAATAAGTATATAATATATTATTTTGATGGAGTTGAGACAAGATTTAATTGCATACCAAGGAATAACAATGATTTTAATCATATTGTATCATATAATGCTTTATTACCTTTGATTCCAAGTCATTTATTTGGTAAAGAGTATGATGTTTTTTTTTTATAAACAAACATTGGTTTAGGCATATACATATATCTTGTACAATTGTGATCTAGTCATCCAATTTATTAAGTAAATCTCATAAAAAATTGTCTATATTTGTCTTTCTTATATATGTTAATGAAGATACATTGCTAATTTGTTGCATTAAAACTGTTAAATTCATTTGTTTTCTTTTTTATATGCATATATTAATGCATATTTTTTGTATTCTCAACAAAAAGCATCACAAAGCAATTAAGAGAGAGTACTATAATTGAAATCTATAACCTTCTTAATATAGGATAAAAAAATTCATCATTCAACATTTATAACATAGTTTTAATATCAGGTGAATTACATTTTTTTTTCCTCTTTAAACTTGATGGCTTTTACCTTTTTTTAAATTCAATTTGTTTAAATTTTTATTCTTTGCTCATATAATGTTATTTATTAAATCTATAATATCACATATGTTTTAATCATAATTATTTTACTAATACTAGTTTTTTATATTATTCTTATTAAGTTGAATAATTAACATAATTAAATAGTCCAAAAATTACTAAACATATCAAATGACTAGCTCTAGATCCAAATAAAATTGGGAAGAAGTTTAAAGGATAAAAGATGTGAGTTATTATGGTATGATAAAGGACATGATTGAATTGAATTATTTTAACAAATTTAAAGTTGTGTTATTTAATTGTAGAGAGAGGAAAGAGAATGAAAAAAGACAAATTTGGATTTACTTCAATGAACTTCTCAAAGTTGGTTTATATGAGTGCTTATTTAAAAGATAAACCATTTATTTTGCCATTACAAGTCAAGAAGAAGCATAATACTTAATTATAATCCTTTTGTGCTTACTTTTAAAGGTATTTCCCTTATCTGAGCTTTCTTTTTTGTCACCAATACAAGTTTATTTTGGATTATGTTGAAATAATGTCCAAGAAAGGAAAATCTAGATAATGTGGTTTAGGGTGTTAAAGGAGGGTCTAATGTCTTTGTTGTATTTGGGAAGGAAGATAAGAAAAGTGCATGGAGTACAACACTATTTGACATAGAGGATCCAAGGCCTAAGATACCATAGTGTAAGTAAAAGTTCTTGGACACAAATCAAGCATGTGAATTGGTTATATATGACATTCAATATCATGATTAGCAAGCTTAGCAGGATATACTAATCATTATGCCACTTTATGAAAAGGTCATTTCACTTTGACGACTTTAGATATTTTCAAATTTCATTAGTTTAAGATATCTTGGAAATGGAGCTATGTAATGGTCAAATTTAAATTTCATTTAACTCGTTTTCTTTTTTATTCATTATTGACAATACTTTATGGTCACATGTTTCTAATTTTTTTTTGCATTATTGTGTGAAGGAGTTGTATTTTTATGTGTCAAATTATTTATTATCATTTTTTTCTAATTGCCTTTATGACTTCTCCGATTTAGATTCTAATTAATTGCTTTGAGAAACCATAGATTCTTTTCTACGAAACAAATGGAAAACTAACATATGTCTTAAACACAAGTACAATTTATAAAGAAAGGAACATTATTAATGTGTTTCAAATGTACAATAATATAAGTTTTAAGTAATTTTGATGATGTTGAAAGAAGTGAATTTTTATTTTAGATATAATTATATAAATTTGTCATTAATATTGATATTTGATGTTATATTCTTCAAATTATCATTTTAAAATTTATTTATTAAAATAAATTAGTTATTGTTATAATATGATAACAAATGTCAAGAAAGATTTAATTGTGTCTTTTTGGACATGTCTCTACAATTCATAAATTTTTCTACTAATTTTTTAAATAGCATGTATCAAATGTCATAAAAATTATAGTAAAATGATATTTCTAAAATGTTAAATTAGTTATTATTTATAATATTTATAAATGTCAAAATATGTTTATAATTAGCATTAATTATAATTTCTAATAACAAATTTATATGCTTACAATGATAATTATATGCATTATAAGAGATCTTGTTATAGTGTCAAAACTAAAATGTTATTATAATTACTACACCAATGTTTTTAAGAAATGTCACTTTAATATTTAGCGACATTGATAGAAGTGACATTTAATTAACACTTGTATAAAATGTGGGTGTAGACTAATGGTGATAATTTTTTTTATTTATTTTAATATGTTAAACATCAAAATAAATTTATTTTGTTGTAGTATATTTATTCAAAATATTCCCTTTCATATATTATAATACTTACAATCTATTATCTCAAGCTCATAAGATAAAAGGAAATACATAATGTATGTCAAAAATACATCAATGAGTTTAGAATGTCATTATATTATATATCATCAATCATTATTATAATAAAATTCATTCTAAGAATAAATTCTTTATATAATGTTGATTGTAAATTTTTATATTGATTTACTATCATGAGATCAATTAATGCTTTTAGACGTTTTTTGTTTTTAAATTTTCTTGTTAATGACAAAATATCTCAATTCTCATTAAATTTGGTACCTTTAAATATTTTTTGTTTTTGGAGAAAAATGATATTATAGAATTATCACATAAATTTTTAGTAGCTTTACAATGGTATTGACAATCTCAAATCTTAAAATAAAATTCCATGACTTTAGTGCATAAATTATAACTTTAAAATATGCTATAAACTTTACTTTTATAATAAATGAAGTAATAATAGATAGTTTTTTATTATTCCACAAATTTGTTTATTTTTTTAATAGAAACAAATAATCAAAAATGGATTTTTACTATCAATGCATTTTGTAAAATCTAATTTTGAATATTCAATCACATTAAAGTGGTTAGTTTTTTTTTTTTTTTATACATGAGCATGTAATCATTTTTTTCTTTCAATACCTTATTATTTTCCTTACAACTTTTTAATGATTCATTATAGAATTACTTTTTCACCTAATCAATATTTAAATTGCAAAATTGATATTTGGTTTAGTATATGCTAGTAAATACATTAAGTTACCAATAATAAAAGTATATAGAATTGATTCCATTTCCTTATGTTTTATATCATTCTTAAAACATTACATGAAATTGAATTTATTACTTTTCTATATAGAAATAACCTTAAGTGAATACATATTTGTATTAAATTTTTCTAAAATTTTTTCAATATTATTGATATTTTGACATAATCCTTATTTATTATGATCTATAATAAAATATATTTATTCTTATAATATAAAATATTTCATTTATATCTTTTATTATAATATTCTTTTTCAAAGAAAATCTTTAATCTTATACAATATACTTAAACATTAGTAGTAAGCACTATATCATTAACATATAGGATTAGAAAACAAATTTACTCCTACTAATCTCTTAGC
Source organism: Ceriops decandra (assembly GCA_020615895.1). Classification (NCBI taxonomy): domain Eukaryota; kingdom Viridiplantae; phylum Streptophyta; class Magnoliopsida; order Malpighiales; family Rhizophoraceae; genus Ceriops; species Ceriops decandra. The sequence goes on from JAHLGO010000001.1 coordinate 6,117,686, forward strand.
ATATACATATCTTAATAATATTCTTTCTTAAATCCAAAAGATATAATAATATTATCGATCTTAATATATATAATTATAAGGAAACTTGTTTTAGTTTATATCTTGATCCCTTCATGATATTATTGATCTTAATATATATAATTATAAAAAAACTTGTTTTAATCTATATCTTGATCCCTTTAGTTTACACATTATTTAAGCCTTACTTTATATAGAAAAAAAAGAAAAAAAAACTTTAAATTAATCTATATAACTATCCTTTTTAAAATTTTCATGTAGAAAGATAATTTTCACATATATTTGATATAACTCTAAATTATACTAAACCACTAATGTCATAATCATCTTTAATCAATACTCTATGATATGTGAAAATGAATTTAAATTCTTATTTATTTTCATACCAATATTTTGACTCTTATAAATAAACTACATAATTATTTGAAATAATTAATTTCTTTTCACTTTGAAATCTTAATATTATTTCTTGTGGTTTATTTATATTTGTCAATTATGAGTTAGTTTTTTCAATTTCTTCAAAAAATATCTCTTTATTCAAATGTTTTTTATTTTCTTGAATGATATTTGGTATTGTAATGAATGAAGAAATAGTTATGGGTTAAAAAAAATAGTTATCCTAATTTCTTTTATATCTATATTTTAACATTTATTACTTTTAGTAATTTCATCATTTTCAATGAATCTTACATGACTAATTATTACAATTCTTAAACTATGGTTATATACCATTTGAACTTCTTTGAGTAATCAATAAAATAACTATTAATTTTTTAAAATCTAATTTCTTTTCATGTGATTGATCACTATTGGGCAAACCCAAACATCTAGATATCTTAAAGTAAGTTTCTTTTTTTTCCATAATTACATAAAAGCACTTTGAATTGCCTTCCTAAGAACCTTATTTAACAAATAATTTATAATTTTGAGTGCATATATTTACAATGATTTATGTAAAGACAAGTTTTTTTTATTTGCTTTTTATCATATCTGTTAATATTTAATGACACCTTTCTATTATACCTTTTGCTAAGGCATATCTAACATGATTTATTGTAAGTATATATCATAATTTTTGAAAAACTTTATAGATGGACTTAAATACTGCCCTGAATCTTTTTATTTTTTATAATATTCATCACTTAAATTAGATTTTACAAATTTCATCTATTATCTGATTGCTTTTAACTTCCTTTATATATACTATATAGGTATTTAATAATTAAAATTTTTATAAAATAAATAAACATAATTATAATATAAAAAAACATATATAAAAGTAATGAAATATAATTCTTTATCAATGAAGAACCTCATTTGGCATCATTAAAATAAAAATCATGAATTATATGCTACCAAGGCTAGTTAACTTGTAAAGGGCAATGTAAGCTTAGAAAAAGAAAATAATTACATCTTGTGCCTATTACAAAATATAAATATATCTTTCAAAACATGTGTAATAAGACATTACCTTTCAAGTTCATAACAATATAATCTATAATTTCAAAACATAAATTCAAAACATCGACAAGTATAAGCCTTTAATTCACAATTTGAGGTAAAACTAACTATTATGAAAATCGTTAATAACATGGTTACAAATAGGAAAAGTTTAGTGAAGCATTAACAATAGAAATGAATAAATTAAATTACAATGCTAGTAGCTCACCTTCCTTTCCCACCAAGGCCAATTGGGGCATAAGTTGCTATTAATGCTTTCCCATTGATCTCTTCTGTAATAATACATGGAAAATTGGATGGCTAGCTAATCCTAGAGAGAGTTTAGCCTATAGGCTACTTACCCCACCTTAACAATCACCTTAAAAGGCCTATAGTATTTAGTACAAAATTTAAGGTTTTGCACAAAGCTATTGAAATTTGCCTATATAGTTAGAGTTTAAGATACACCCATTCTCTCACTTCAAACATTCTTTCTGGTTTTTTTGTTTATCTACATAATACTACATTCAATGTTGTGCCTTAACGAGCTATTCCTTTAGCAATCCATTTAGCTTTTGCCTCTCATGAATCCAAGCTTCCACTTATGCTACCCTTGTGCTATCTAAGGAAGCTTAAGTAAGAGAGGGGGATTATACTTGTAAAGGACCTCAAATGAAGACATCTTTAAAGTTGAATAGTAACTACTATTATGCCATCATTTAGCTAAATGTAACCATTTATGCCACTGGTAAGGTTTTGAAAGACCATGCAACACAGGTAATTCTTGAGGCATTTCTTAAGTCTTTCTAATTAGCCATTTGCAACTTGAGTAGCCCTTTACCTCTCTATTATTCCTTATATCTTCACAGTGTTTCCTTCATTCACAAAGGATATCTTGAAATTTTTTAAATTAAACATTACAAGATTGAATTAGCCTAACCAATTAACCCTTAAAATCATGTATAGGGAATAAGGATTCATAAGTTATAAAATTTTCCTTGAAACTATGCCCTTGCATCTTCCACTCAAAATCACTAACTTGTTCTTTGCTATTCACCTTATGACTATCCTTTAATGTGACTAATAAAGGATGGGTGGGCACCACTGAGCATGATAAGCACTTAAAGGAAACATTAAGTAACTATGAGTATTGCCAGAGTCTATTAAGATCATCAAACTCATGTTTCCTATCTACCCTCTCACATGAATTGTGTTATGGCCCTTTGATCCTATTAATGCATATATTGATATAACCCTATGTGTTTTTATCATTTCTTCTAACTCCTCATCTTATAGCTCCTCTCTTACATTTTTTTGCCACTTATTTTCTTCTGCTGCTCCTTCTAAGACATTCATTTAGTTCCTTCTATTACATTAATAGTCTAGATATCTTTCCCAACATTTCCAACAAGAGTTGTTCCTTCTCCATCCATTTGTGCCCTTTTTTTGATTCTATTCATCACTACCAAAAACTACACCCCTAATGGAAAAATTTAGCATTTTGTTTAAGTTACCACCATTAACTAGTCTAGTATACCTTCCCAGTTTTTTTTTTCTTATATCATATTACCCAGATTCTCTCAAGTACTCTCATTTTGAGTCAATTTACTCGCCTTTCCTGAACTTTGCACCACTTCCTCTTACAACCTTGAAAGCTTATATAAGTGGCTTAAGGATCTCAACTCTCATATTTTTATGATAGCCTTGATAGTCCCACTTAGTCCACTGATATATCAAGAAATGAAACTCTTCAATTAGGGATGGATTTACTTGTTTCATAAAGGCTTTCAACTCTTTAAAATTATCCTAATATTCCATTAGTAACTTGTTTGAGTTAACTTGTTGAATTCTTAAACCACATTTGAATATTTGCTGGTATCAAACCAAACACAAAGATCATCCACAAATGTATCGCATTTCACCTCATTTTGTTATGCTAGCCACCCTTTATACTAGATCTTAGCTTGCTCCCCTAAATACATCATAACCAACTCTACCTTATCTTTTTGAACCACATTATAAATCTTAAAATATTTATTGCACTTCATGAACCAATTCTTATGGTTTACTCTTTTAAAGTAACGAATAATAACCCTAGGATTCAACATAAGCCCTCCAACTACCTGCCTAGCCTTTTCTCTGTCACTTACTCCTCCTTTTCTTACAAACTCCTTAGGTAATGGTCATACCTAGTTGCTTTGATGGCATCATTATCTCTCTCATTGGTCAAGGTGCATGATTACTAGAAGAGGATTTATCAAGCTTACCTTGTTCAAGCATAGCAATAACTTTCTAGGATAAGAGCTCCACCATTTGCCATAAGGCTACATTATCTTCCCTTAGATAGGTGAACTACTCCTTTAACTTCTTAACAAATTCTTCCTTTTGCCTTGCCATTCCGCATGTGCAGCAATCTTTGTCTTCCTAGCTAGTTTATTTGTCTATTGCCCATTGAATCAAATTGCTCTGATACTACTTTGTTATGCCTTGGATTTTAATAAACATGTGAATTTAAGAGAGTCAAGGTTGGCATGAAAATGCTGAAATTGCAAAGTTGAGAGAAAGAGTTTTAGATGAGGGGAAGGAGGAAATGAGAGGGAAAAGTTGTTGCATTCTATTATGCCCAATGTAAATATAGCAAATTTTGTACACATAGGTTGCCATGTGGACTCATTGTACTGAACCCATCTACTCAGCATCCCATTTCCCCCTTTTATATTTACATGAAAATGAATCGTTTCATTTATTCTTAATGTCCCTAATAGCAATAGTTGACAGCATCTGCTTTAATGGTTGCTACTTACTTTTGACCATCAATTTGGCTATATTAATGACACCTAGACCTTCCCACTTACCCCTTTATTCCCCTTATTATTCAACAAACTTTCATAACCAACCTACTTCCCACTTCCCCTTCATTCCCCTTATTATTCAACAAACTTACTTTCATAACCAACCTAGATGACAAAGAAGTTTAAGAAATTGCCCAAAATTGATTCAATCCACCATAGTTAATTTTAAAATTATATAGATGTTAACAAAAATGAGATTTTGAAAACATAGTCAACAATGTTTCTTTAAAGGCTTTTTTCTTTTTTGCACTTTCAAGAATAAACAAGCGTAACACATAAACATCAATTCTATCTAATGTATCAAAAGAAAGAACATGTAGTTGAAAAGCACAATCTACTTTATTTTGAAAAGAGCAACTTTATGGTTACTCAAAAACTATGACTAGTTTGGTCAAAATTCAAGCAATGACTTAGATTTGCAATTAAATAACAATATATTTTTGGTTTTAGTGAAATGTACTCTTAAGAACATTGCAACAGTATTTATAAGAAAGACTAGTCACATGCTTGCATTTACATCCTTCAAATTGCCCATGATCAACTTGCAACCACTATTTCATTTTGGACTGATAAGGCAATTGACGAACTAACTACTTATTGAGTTTTAGAAAAACTGTTATAGCTTAGACATAGAATATCCTCTGAAATCACTCAATTCAATCTGCAAACACCCCTAGACATTATCATGCTAGGCCTTTAGCCCATCACTCGTAGAACCATATACATGGTATGACTTGGGAGACAAGCTAAGGCTAGATTGTCCAAATAATCCCTCCCCCAAACAATCATGACATTTCAATATACGAGATGTGTCCACAAGCACCATCCTAACACTTGTAGCAGGACAGATGCCACCAATTATTTGCTCCACTAACTCAAGAATATGTCAAAGACATATGCCTGCACTACCCACCTAAGATACCTAACTAGTGTGCCAACTTGCTTCATGCCATGCTCACCAGCCAATGGGAGCCCTCCAAGGCCCCTCTAAATATTTTACACATCAGCCAAACCAAGGTAATACCTTTTTTCTTACAAAGCCTCCATTATGTCCTTTTTGGTACTAACTTAAACATCATAATGCTAATACTAGACTCCCATCTGACACTCCTAATCTTTCTTTGTTTTGAAGGTGCCCAACCCTTAAACAAATATTTGTTTAATGATTTCTTAAAAAAAAAAGAAATTAAATTGTTTGACCACCTAACAAGAAATGCATATACATCTCAATTACATGCGTGAATTTACATATAATTCAAGTCTGACTTTAATTATTCTGAACTTAGTATAAGCTCAAGCCACAACAACTAGAGCTTAATTATTGTCAACAAACTCACTTAAGCCATATGTGAATAGACAATATTAGGTTTCAGGCAACCCCAATCCAATTGACAATCATAGATGCTACGGGAAAGATTTTTGAACTTATTATTCATGTTACTATAGCAGCTACAAAATAGGAAAATGACTGACTTGCATTTTTCAGAACATCAGATTCTGCCAAACATTTTTGGGCAGTGAAAATGCAAAATAGGAAAAAAAAAAAAAGGGTAAACAAAAGTTACAGCTACCTTCATCCAACTGGTGGATTAGCAACACAGGCATATCACAAATAATGGTGCAATCAAATAAGCAGCACTCTCACCAAAATTCATCAACTAACATTCTAATAATGCAAGCTAGCAAAATCATGATTAATATGGAATAGCACAGCAAAATTTTTGCAGCAAAGGATAAAGGGATTGGAACAGAGGCACCAATCTAACTGAAGTTCGGCCTTTCTGGAAATGTGCAGCCAGATCTTTGAATAATGACATTTGCTGCATAACAGCCAGCTCTCACACACAGTTCAATGGGCTTCTCTTGCACCAGCTGTGACAAAAAACCACCAACAAGTGCATCCCCTACACAAACAGAGAAGGCATAATGATTTGTGGGAAGATGAAAATAATTAACACTCACTTTTACTGCATGCCTTCCTACATTTAATTTATTACTTTTAAGAGCATAATATGCCTTCCAGCAATTTACACAAGCCAAGGATAAAATGTTTTCAATCTCCAGGAACATGAAATGTGACCTAGTTGCCTGAGGGGGTGACAGTATGAGAAAACTCCTAGATAGTAGCACCAGTAAATGTATCACTGAGACATTACTATGTCCAACTTATTCTCCAAAAATCAAGATAGAAAAAAAAGTACTTGTGAGAGAAAAGGATCCAACTTCATATAGTATGAAATTCCAGCCAAGGTGCATTCCAAGATTATGTTGGCATTTCAACTGTGAAAAGGCCGATTGAACAGAATAAGGTAACTTGCACCAGCTCCATTGGTATCAACCAGCTTCTCCTTGGGCAACAAAATAACAGGGAATAGCTTCACCTTCCCATCTCCAGCAACTATGACAGGATCTGCACCTTGGGTGATAACAGTGATTCTCTTATGTGTCCCTGATGCCTTGGGCCACTGAGAAATATTTATCGCAATCTCCTCAACATTATCAATCTGATAAACAAAGAAAGCACCTTTTGATTATTTCCAAATGTCGTACTGGTATAGAATTCTCTGAGTGATCAAAATAAGCAATAGAAAGCAATTACCTGCCAACCATGAACCTTTGAGAAAGCTCTAGCTTTAGTTTCATTCCCAAAGACATAGTCCATGTACCTAAATACAAAGGCAGATAAGTTGATGAAGAATAAATAAGTTTTTTTATTATTTAGGAAATCATTGATAATCTTAAATTTATGTTATAATTTACTTTATTTCATTAGACTAGTTATGTTAGAATTTTCCAATTAGTTATGTTAAAATATTTTGGAATGATATTCTTATTAAAGATTCAATCATAATGTGTCTTGATTCATAAGGAATAATTTTGTATACTATTATGCTATTAAGGATTATTGTCTTAGGTATTGATGGACATGCCTAATTTAAGTCATACAACTGTGTATATATATACATGACTAGTCCTCTCTTTTCATATCGCACACTAAAACTTTATCTAAAAGTATAGAACTACAATAAAAGTTAGAAGAGTGAAATCAATTATTAAAGCAAACTCTTTAGATGCATGAATGATTTTAACTTTTACAAACTTAGGCATTTTATGTATGGTATTATTTATATAAACATATTCAGATTCAATGTTTGAAAAATAAATGTTTAAGATGAGTCTTATTAAATAATTTAACAAGTGGTATCAAAGCATGTACTTTGAAAATGATAATAGATTTATTAAGTAATTTAACAAGTAATATTAGAGTATGTATTTTAAAATTGAATATTTTCTATGTATAACAAAAAACATATATACTTGATTAATGATTGTTCTTTAACCCTACAAGGTAATAGGGTTTTATATTAATTTATTATTGATTGTTAGGCCCTTATATATATATATAATTATGTTGAACCTTGAATACAATGAAGGATAATGCTTAGTTCTTAATTGTCAGTAGGTATTAAACAAATTGTAAAATAATTATTTAAAAAAGAAAAGAAAAAAAGGACTATTATATTTTGGTCATTACCTGTCAAATAAAGAATTAATAATGTTTAAGGCTATGAAAAAACACACTTATGTTAATTTAAAAAACACACTTATGTTAACATACAAAATCAACTTATAGTGTGTACTACATAATTAGAAGCTTGTCTAAATATGTATGAATACTCTTCATCAATGTTATTTATAACCCTATAGTACATAATTTTAATTTCAATTTAAACAAGATATAGTGTATGTTTAATGACATAGTTATAAGCTCGAATATTGTGATCTTTATTATTGTTAATAAATATTAAGTTATATTTTTATATGCATGAATTAAAATTATAATTTGTTAGTTACCAAAGTGACCAAATTAGTATACTTGACAACATGCATAAATAAGTCATTTATCCATAATTTTAATCAAATACCTATAAATGAAAACTAATTAGATAAATTGACATTATTAATCATTAAAACTTTAGGATTTGCCAATAACTAAATTAATATTCTGTAATTAGTAACATAATTAAAGTAAATTAATGTTTTGGTTAAATATATTTATTTATTCAAAAATATCAAGTATATTTGATTAAAATACATTTAATTACCCATTGAAATTAATGATATTACTTATGATAATATATCATAGAATTTCCTACAAAAAAACTACAATATATTCTAATTGTTTTATCCAACTTATATTTAATTATGAACATTTATAGTTATGCAATTATTGTAATTTACTTATATGTCTCAATTATTATTTCGTTTAAAGATTGAACTTCTTGATACAACAAAAACAAGTTAAATGCTTACTTATGTGTTATAAATATTGACTTATACTATTAGTGAGTAAGTTTGTAGTTATTATAAATTTCAATAGTAAAGAATAAAAGTTACATCATATATATAAGAATGAAGCAATAGGTTGGGTTTCACATTTATAAAAGTGATTGTTAACAACATTAAAAAACCTATTTCACATGCATAAAGTATAAATGAATATTTATAATTTGTGAAAAAATAGTTTCGTTTGATAAATAAGTCATTCGTGGGTGCTCTTATAATAAAATTGACAACCACAAAATTTATTAGGTCGTGAATTATATAAGAGCACATTATAGAAATTACTAATTTTACAACAAAAGTTAAGATTTTAAGATTAATGTTAAATAACCTTTTTTTGCGTTCATTTTGAACTCATTGCCTTCAAGTATGGAATGTTTCAAATTCATTACAATACTTAAAAATGAAAAAGGTAAAAAGTTAAAGAATTGACCAGTAAACTCATTTAAGAGGAAATGAGAAAAACAAATTAAATAATTCACTTCATTAATCTCATGAGCAAGAAAGTTGAGAAATTAATGAGTAAAAGTCAACTAATTTAAAAAATAAAAGAGCTTACTTATGTTATTTAGACTAAAAAGAAGGAACAAAAGGATGGTAAGTGTCACTTCTATAAAAGATAAAAAGTTGAATACCATCAGAAAGATTACTCAAAAAGTAAGGTTTGAAAAGGAAATGTAGATTAAATATCTTAATATGTTTTGAATCAAATTTAATTAAATTTCCTTATAATACTTGGTGACTTTAGTCCAGTGATGTTATTTGTACATCCATAATAATACATTAATTTGATTGTTGTAATTGATATAAAAATATAAATATTTATTATAATGTATTTTTTATCAATGTTTTATATTAATTGAAACATCTTAGCATGCATCATAACATTGAATTTAAGTGTAGCACAATGAATGAAAAATTTGGTTTACTTGTAGCATAATTGTTGAAATTATAGATCTAAAGGATGATTAGTGAGATTGGTCAATAATAAAATTCTTTCGAATCTAGATTTTGCTAATCTCAAAATGTCCATAGATTAACAAATATAATATAGAAGAAGCTGCAAGAAGTACCTAATTTCTTAAAATTATACACACTAATATTTGCAAACATTTAAACACTTTAATCCTTAATGAAGAATTGTATTTCATTACCTTTATAGATATTTTTGTGTGTGTGTGTGTGTGTGTGTGTATATAGTTATGTTTATTTGCTTCATGAAATTTCTAATTATTAGATACCTTTGAGTTACAAACAACTGAAGATAGAAGCAATTAAATAAAAGGTAGAAAATTGTAACATCTAATTAAATGGTGAATATTATAAAAAAATATAACAATTCAGAATAATGTTCAACTCCATTTATGAAATTATTTGAAAGTTATGATGTATAAATCTTAGCAAAATGTATAATAAAAAGGCATAATTGAATATTAATAGATATGGTTATGAGCACATGAATAACTCCTATTTACCCAAATCTTTATGGATGTATTACTTAAAACTGCAAACTATTTGTTATATAATATTTCTAGTAAAGTGATTCAAAATACTCATATTAAATTGATGGACAAGAAGCAAATCTAATTTAAAGCACCTAAATATTTGGGGTTGTATAGTGGAAATGAAAATCCATATAAAAGAAAATTAGGCTTTCAAATATTTAGTGATTACTTTATTCATTATCTAGAAAAGTCAAAGTATATAACTATAATTTAAAAATTGTAAAAACTAATAATGTACAATTCATCAAAAATAGTAAAATTAGTGGAAATAATGAATGTTAAAATTTGAATATAAAAGAAGTTAAGATAAATATTTCTTTACCCATAATAGTTTTTTGTCCACTATAATATTAAATGTTATTCAATAAATTGAAAAATATTTGGATGAAGAGATAACTTGAGAAAACTAACTTATAACTCAAAAATAATTTTTTGATGAATTACTAAAAAGCTACAAAGAAAGTATTAAGATAACTAAAGAAATAAAAAATTACATGCTCATAAATATAAAAACCAAACACTTTAATGTGATTGAATATTTAGTTTTATACTTTGTTAGATACATTGATAGTAAAAATTTACTTTTGGTATGCTTCTATCTAGAGAATTGATTTTGTGAAATAATAGAAAATTGTCTATCATGACTTCATCCCTTATTTGAATTTCAAGTTATTTGAATTTTGAGCTATTTCAAATTTGGATTATTTGGATTATTGGTTATGGACCTTTTTTAGCCAAAATGGGTTGAGTAAATTTTGAGACTAATTAAATCAGATTATTTGAGTCATGTTAACTTCTGCCGCCTTTTAATGAGATATTCAACTATTTAAATATTTAAGAATATTTTCTTATTTTACAATTTTATTATTTTCTATTTAATTCCATAGCTATCTTTATGAGATGACTTGCTGATATTCTTATTGGATAACATTTATATTGAGCATTAAGTCTATTTTTGCTTGTATTCCCATATTTTTTTTCATTTTTAGGTGAATTTTGATGTTGATTTTTAGTATTTTTGTTAGTCCTACATCATAAGTACTAGACTACTATCTAACATTATAAACAAAGAAGAGAAGATATGGTTTACGGTAGGGCTTTCTCCTGCACATCCTTGAAGAATTCACAAATGAAAGGAGCAGATAGATTCATTAAGAAGACCTGAAAATGCATTGATTACATCTCTAAGATTTCCAAAACACAAAAGTTACAAAGGATAAGATGATCTATCATGCAAGCTTTACCTTCTTGTTTGCAACAGCATGTTCAGCAACAAGTTGAATTGACTCAGGAGACACAGTAAGGAAAAACCCAGCAATATAAACATATTTTGCCTTTTCAACTGTTAAAAAGGTGAATTATTTCAAACATGAGACCAAGAAAATACGCAACTATCACTCAACAAAGGGAATGAGGGAAAAGCATAAAGAAAATAAGGAATAAAAACAAACCTAATGCCCAATTTTCTGGTCTCTTCAAGTTTTCAGATTTGTAACAATTTGCAGCCGACAAATTAGCTATAAGTGACCTGCACAGCAAATCAATAGACACATGACCAATTATATAAGTCAAATATCCATAAAAAAGCAAAAAAAAAAAAAGAAAAAGAAAAATCTAAAGCATTAATTGGTGACAATAGGCAAGCTAACCTCTCACCACCAACAACACAAACAGCACATGTCCCAGTTGGAGCAGTTTCATCCTCATAATAATGCACCTGAGTGCACATTCTGCTTAAATCTCCCAGTCAATATAAATGAACAAAATCTGGAAATAGAAAATGCAGGGCAACTTACATTGACACCAGCTTGCTTTATATTTTTCTTCATCTCATCTCCAAACTTGTCCTTCCCAATGCAACCTATGTAGCTAGTTGTGCCAGGGATTTGGAACATCCACTGAAAGAAAAGTAGGAGACCAGATAGGAAAGAGCTATGAGTAAATAAAAGCATAGCTATCATGGGTATCCAATCACATGCCTCACATATATGAAGAAACTTGGGCAACTTTGATTGAATTCTAAGTAGCACCTAGAATAAGGTAATACTCATCAGTTGATAGACATGGGATTATTTAGTTACTAATGATCACCAAAGTGTAAAACATGACCTAAGTATTTTCCACATCAAAGAAATCGTGATCTCACCTCCAGCAATGTATTCTACATTGTATTTATTAGCCATTTCCTCATACCTTCAATAATCAAATTTCATTTAGCCATCAATACCCATTTGAAACCCAAAGCAAAAGTGAAAAGCTGGCAAAAAAAGGCATTGACACAATATGGCATCCAGAAAATTATCAAGGCATCGTATTAAAAGGACATGCTCTAGATCTTCCAACATTGGTCTCTAGGAAAAGATCAAATGTATATAACCTTTACTCCTAGTTTTACACAGAAGTTATTTTATTAGTTGAACCTATGACCTCCAGTTTATGTAACCTTATCCTTAGTGTAAAGCTCACCATTCAAAGAGTTATATTAACTTGAGGAATTAGAGATTTCACTCTCCATTAAGAAATGAACTCATAAATTATCCATGATATTGATAGCAAAAGCCAAAAAATCTAGATGATGTGATGAGGAAAAACGTAAACTTACATAGGCAAATGCTTGTCTTCGGCAAGAATGGCATTGTTTAATTTAACGTCATATCTGTTCAAAATATAAAATCAGAAATACGAATCAAAAATAAAAAAGAACAAGAGAATTATCGTCTCCGAGAACAAAACTATAAAAGGGCCAAATCCATTCTTGGGACCTCAATCATTATCGTCTACAAGAACAGAACCATAAAGGGCAAAAAATTTCACTTCCAAGAGATTTATTTCAACATTAAAGATTTAAGATTTTCCACTCCTAAACTTTCACAGCCATTGAATCCTAATAAAATCCCAAAGTAGTATACAACATAAAGGAAATTTTCATCCTGAAATGAAAGCCATGGATCGGTTATTAGAATCAAACCCACAAAAGGAAAATGCTCACTTAGATCAATGGTAACAAAAAGAAAAGGAGAAACAAATAAAGAAGGAAATATTGACCCACAAAACTGGATAGATTTCATTTTTCTCCGGCAACAAAACGGAGAAGAATGATTGAGTTGGGGCAATCGAGTCAGTGAAACACGGGACAGAATCACTCACTTGTTCAAGAACTCGTTGTCGACAGCAGCAGAGATGTCGAGAAGTGGGTTGCCCATGCCCAACAGGATTCCCTCGTCCGCCATTTTCCGAAGAGATCTTATGCGTGCGGTGTGCGCAAGGGTTGCTGGCTTAGGTTCGCTTGCCTTTTCTTTAATATTTATATCCCAAACAGGAGAGCCAGAGCTGCGTGAGATCGGTGATTATAAGGTGAGTTTATGGTAGGAGTGTTTATCAAATTGTTCAACTTGATTAACCAACTTAATCTTAATTAAGATTATCAATTGTTAAAAATTAAAGTGGATGCTAGACCACCAATTATGGTAGGTTATGGATTTATAAATCCACAATTAAATTAAACCAAACCCTATTAATATTTATATGATGTATTTTTTAAAAAATAATATTTTATAATATAGATATTGATATTTAATTTTATTTATTGTCATTTTTAATTGCACATATATTACTTTTAATTTTCATTTCATATTCTTTTTTACTTTATATAATTGTTATTGCATTTGTTTTTCTTTATATTTTTCTTTTTATTTTTGGTTTCAAATTATAGGTCCTCTAGAGCCTCTTAAATTTAGATTCAATCTCTATTATTATACAAATACAAAAGGAAATTACCGTATACAATTGACTCCTTTGATCTTTACTTTTATGTTGCCTTTAATCCTAATTTCTTTCATATTAAATTTTCTTTTGTTTTGAATTAATGCACTAATAATCTTGCTTTTAACCTTTATTCTTATTGCTTAATGACAACTCTCTTAAAAATTGATTTATTTTAAGGCCAAGTATTAATAAAATGAATAGAAAAACAATAGAGAGTAAAATTATATATGTTGATCATTATATGGTTATATGAATTTATAGGAGAATGTACGTGTCATTTATATACAATAAATGAAAATTCAAAAAGGATAAGGATAATGTCAAATCATGAAAAGAGAGTTGGTCATATCTTATCCATAAGGTTTAAATGTTTCCCTTCAAACTTAAGATGGTAAGAGTTTGTGAATTAGATTACTGTCTTAGGTTGATGAGCTTTTGCAAAAGTATCAAAAATTGATCAACATATATAATAAAAATCAAATAAATGGCATTGTGCATAATGTAACAAATTGTTGAGCCCATCTTTGATAGCTAGTGTTGAATTTGTTGTCAACAATATCTCATATAAATGTCTTTGTTGATTTGATGTTATAAATATCTTTGAGATGTATTTGTTGCATTTACAAAGTGTTGACAACACCAACAAATAAATAGTTTATTAAGGCAGAAGCCAAGGAAATTGCTTAGAATCCACTATTGGTAATAGTCATTATTGTAACTTTTAAATAATTACGAGAAGAAACATGAGCTGAAATGATGGATTATAAGAAATCTTTGTAAGAAACTAGTAGGAATGGTAGCATGTTGCTTAAACAGGCCAAAAGATGTAATCCTAACAGTGCTGCTTTTACAAATGACCTTAAGTCAATGTTGACTATTGATCCTAAATTCAAGGAGTCAATGCTAACCGTTGACCCTAAATTCAATGAATCAATGCTGATCATTGATGATAGGAAAACCTTAAACTCAAGGCATATAAACACCCATGCAACTGCTAAGAGAGTTATGGGCGAAAACAGAAAGGAAGCTAGAGAGGCAGAGAACATAAGAGAAAAGGCAATAAAAAGGGTAAGATTGACAGAAGGTGTGAACAACAAAATAGAGGTAGAACGACCAAGAGAGAATAGATGAAAAATTGCCAAGAAAGAGCAGAAGAAACATTGCTAAGAGAAAGCAGGAGAAAAATTGCCAAGTGAAAGTAGGGGAAAAACTGTTAAGAAAGAGCAAGAGAAAAATTGCCAAGAAAGAGCAAAAGAAAAACAGCTAAGAGAGTGCAAGAGAAAACCAGCAAAGAAAATGGCAAAGAAAACTAGCAAAAAAAAAAAGGGCAGATAAAACCAACAAAGTAGAGAACTGACAGAGAGTTAAGAACTTACATAGAAGAGAACTAACAGAGAGTTAAGCACTTGCGAAGGAGAGAAACCCAGTAGATGTAGAAGAGAAACCCGGTAGAGGCAAAGAGTTAAGATCGATAATTATAAAGGAGAGAATTGGCAGTGAGGAAAGAGAAGAGATTGATAGCTTGAGCAGAAATTGATAGTGAAGAAAGAAAGACTGACAATAAAGAAGGAAAGAACAACATAAAGCTTTAGTAAAGATTGGTAGTGAAGAAGGAGAAGATTAGTTTTTTGTTATAATAACCTGTGCATATAGAGAGATCTTTCTTAAGGGAGTTTTTGTTATAATCGTTTTATGTACTTATTGAAAATGGGTAGGAAACCCTTAGGGTAATTGGGATATCATTATAAGTGGTTAAGGAGTGATTCTTCCATAGTGGTTAAAGAGAAATCTTTCCACCGCATCATTTGTATCCCTTAATTATAAGAATGGATTGTGTGATCTAGGAATGATCTTATTGCACTGCGGATATAGCTCACACATTGTGGGTAAACTATATAGAAATTCTATGTATTCTTAAGTGTTTGTACTTGCTTGATATTTATATGTTTGTTCTCGCATAAAAAAGCAAGATAAAATTAAATTATAGACTTTAACAGGTCATAGAGGTTTAATTTGGATATATTTGTAAAAAGTAAGTATCTTACACTGATTCACCCCCCCTCTCTTAGTGTAAAACCTAGGAAGGTCCTTATCAAAAACCAATAGTAATCTTTTTGCTTTGCTTACTTATTAAATACATCATTATAAGCAATTTGTATGACACTACAATTGTTATAGTAAATAAGTTATGGAGGAGTGCACGATATCCATGTCCTGTAGAAGCCATCTTAGCCTTAACATTTTAGACATAATGTCTACAAAAGTTTAATATTCAACTTTAATACTAGATTAAGCAACACCTATTTATTTTATACTATGTCAAAAAATGAGAGGATGATTATGGAGTGTTTATCAATAGGATTTTTATCTAATCAGCATTAGAATATGCTTGTAGCTCTAAGAAATAGAGACTATGGAAGATAGTCCCTTTAAATGGTAAAGAACATGAAGAACGACAATAAAATAAGTGAATTATTTAGTAACTATAAATTGACTAACCATATATACTACATATGTAATGTTTGGTCATGTACTACATATTACAGTTTGCATTTAGTCGAAGCTAGAGTTTCGACCACCTATGTCAAAAATGGTTTAGGCATTGGTTTGACTAATATAGTAAGCAAATATAAGCAAGAGAATAATTAGAAATGGCCAAGGAAGGCTAAAACAAACTAAAACTCCTAATGCACTTGACTACATGTCTTAGATGGCCAAAAAGGCTATTGATCAACTCAATGACAATGAAATTGCATAGAAGCATAATAATCAACACCATACCTACCATAATCAATGTTGTGTATATCAATGCATCAAGTATGGCCTTTTTGGTTGGATCTAATTAGTTCCAAAGACATAAATACTACGATTAGAAACTTTATCGTATTTGATCATCACATTTTGTGAAACAAAGTTGGTCTTTTTTTCCAATTTTTTTAAACTATACATAAGTTGATTTCTTATTAATCATCAAAATAATGAAATACACCAAGTTGTAATCTAATTGCCAATAATGTGTAAGAAACTTTAGAGGTGTATTATTAGTAATAATAAACTTGACATTAGTCTCAATGGGAGTTAAGGAAGTTTTGATGCCACTTATTCTTGCATAAGTAAGCAAGTCTAAGGCATGTTTGGTAAGAGATAAATAATATTTTTTTCTTATTAGAGGGAATTTCTAATCTTAAATAATAATTGAATAAACTAAGATCTTTCATCTAAAATTATTATCTAAGGTATTGCTTGTGCTTAGTAATTCAATGCAAATAATCTCTTATAATAATCATATCATTAATGTAGTGACATACAAAGTTTTGATGGCCTAGCAATCTTTTATCAAAAGTTCATCTATAATTTCAACACTATTATGATACCTATTACTAAGTGCCTTAAGAAAAATAAGTTTTAGTAGAGAGATAAGGAAAAATAAAGTTTTGCTCACATCAAGGATAAATTATGTACCATTGTAGTGCTAACTTCTAACTTTAATAAGTTATTTAAAATTGAATGTAATGCCAATAAAGTTAGAGTTTATGCTTTTCTTTCTTAAGAAAAGATGCTAGTTGTATTATTTTATAAGAAACTTAATGAAACTTGATAAAAGTGGTCCATATATGAAAAAGAATTTTATGCAATTGTAAAAGCTTTAAAGTATTAGGAATATTACATGTTAGAATATGAGTTCATCTTATACTTATATCACTAGGTCTTAAAGTATCTTTATGGTCAAAAACAAATCAGTAATGATATGCATCAAGGTCATCTATTTCATTAGAAAAGTTTCCAAGTTATTTTACTAGAAAAGTTTCCTTCCAAGCTATTTCACAAAGTAAGTCAGTAAAATAAAGTTGTTAATGTCTTATGTAAGAGAGCCTCACTATTAATCACATTATGTAGTGAGATAGTGGGTTTTTAATTTGCTTTTGTGAATTTTATAAGCATGTTGAGGATTTTGAAACTATTTAGGAAAAATGTATTCAAAGGTATCCAATAGATGATTTTCCATATCCATAACAACTAACTAATGTGTGAAAATTAGCTTTATATTCTTTAATTTGCTTTGAAAGAGAAAATTGTTTGTGATATATATGGAAGTAATCTTGTAGACCATTTTAGATACGATAAGACAATTGTGTTGCTTAAGAGTAGTATTATTGACTATAGTTAAAGAGTAATGTTGACAAATTTATCTAATCATGCTATATTTGTCAAATAGCTGAAGGCGAGTTACAACATATCAAACTTTATATGCTTTTACTTGTTCCAAATAATATCTGAAAAGACATAGCCATAGATTTTATTTTGGGCTTGCCTTATACTTAATGCAATATGGATTTTAAGTTTGTTATTATTGACAAGTTTTTTAAAATGGATCACTTTATCCTTTACAAAAAAACCTTTAATGCCTTAAGTGTAGCTAGGTTATTCTTTAATGAGATGGTACATCTACATAAAGTACCTAAATCAATCACTATTAATCGTGATACAAGGTTTCTTATTTACTTTTGGATCACATTATAAAAGTTTTTAAATTCATTCTTGATGTTTAGTAATACAATTCACTTTTAAATAGATAGTCAAATTAAGTCACTTAATAAGACCTTAAGCAATCTCATTTGAAGTATTTGTAGAGAGAAGCCAAAACAAGAAGACTTTGTCTTAGCTCAAGTCAAGTTTGTTTATAATAATGCAATTTACAATACTATAAGGAAGTTTCCTTTCTTTATTATTTACCTTAAATGTCCATAACTAGCATGAAATAAAAATTAGAAATTTTCAATTAAAAATACAAAGGAGATATAAGCAAACATTAAAGAAGCAAACTATTTCAAAATGGTGACATAGTAATGGTTTAACTTTGTAAAAAGTAGTTTCCTGATGGTTTCTATAACAAGTTACAACCCAAAAGGTATGATCCTTATCAAGTGTTAAAGAAAATTAATAACAATGCCTATATGATTAATCTAATTAAGGAATGAGAGATTTGAAAGACCTTCATTGTTAACTAATAAACCACTTTATCAAAAGATTGACTTGAACTTAAAGTCGAGTTTTTTGTAAGTGAATGGGATTGATATAAAAAAGGTAGTCCAAAATTTCATAGACTTGAAAAGACTATTAGAAATCCAAAGGAAAATTCTAGAAAACTTGATTCCTAAGCATAATTTTACTATTTGAGGACTATATAAAACTATTTAGGAATTATGTAAACCATTCAAAAATTTTTATTTTTTGTATTTAAACATTTACTATTTAGAGGTAGTCCAAAATTGTATTTATGTTTTAATTTATGAATGCTAATGTATTGTGTCGTATTTATAGCATTTTATTTATACTTTGTATGGATTAAATTCCTACTAAATGTTTAATTTAAATATAAATACCAAATTGATCAACTTATAAATGTGTGATAAATCCACATTGTGAGGGTAGAAGCTAAATTAGATAGGTAACCAATATAATAACCTAACCCTAAAAATTCAACTATGGACTAATAAGAGTAAGATTAAGTTTGATTTATATCTGTTTTTGAACTTGAAAAAAGAAATGAACATCAAAATGATTTTGTTACAGTTTTGGAAACTTAGAACTTTATTTTACTACCTAACGGACATACAAACCTAAGGGAAGAAATTGCTCACGGCTAATTATGACTTCTAGATAAGTACATATGATACTAGATATCTGACTATTAGCAAGCATTTGCGTATTTAGAGGAATACATTATTTCTTGTAAATAGTGATTATAATGCAACAAATCTTTTACTAGTAATACATCATAGCTCTGTAATAAAAGATTTAATGCAAAAACATTTCTTTTCTAGAACAAATCTTGTTCCTCTTAGATTTTGCTTTTGCTCATCATACAAAGATAGATTTAACAAAACACAAAATGATCCATTTGCAAAGTTTTATTTATTTATCTAAATTTGAACTTTTTGATATAATCATAAGAGATATGTTTTTTGTTACTTATCATCATTAATGATACTTTAGGTTGCTCAATACAAAAAAAAAAAAAAGAGGTTTTTTCTTTTGTATAATTGCATTGAAAACAAAAGAGTTAACCATGAATAAGTCGTAAGGTTTAATTCTTACATCCTATCCTAAACCTTATGCTTTATGACCCTTAATGGTTATAATGGTAAAAAATTGTGGCTAAAAAGTATGCAAGAAGAATATGTAGAAAAGAAAAATATGTGTATCTTTATCGCAATATAGTTGTACATTAGCACTAAATTTTGTGGTATAATAGAGAAATTGCTTAAAGCCATTATTAGGACTTTCTTTGCAACTTGGCTTATTGTGTTTCTTACTTAGACAAATATTAAAATTTCTTTCTCATACTCTAAATAAAATTACTTAGACACTCTGAATGTTTACTTACAATCAAATTATAAGTGATTGCCTATACTTTCTTCTTTCTCAAATAAATTTCATCATTTATAATGATTTCTAATTGTTACAATTGAAGACAATTTTTTTAAGAAAATAATTAGATGCATAATATTTGGTAAGGTGCAGTTTTTTATAGACATATTTCTCTATTAGATTGTGATTTTTTATAGTATCTTTTGGCATAGAGTGCCAACATTTATCTAAGCCTTCATGAGATTAGCTTTGAAAGAAAGTAAATAAGGCTTTTTGAGAAAAAATCACAATTTTTTTCTATGGTGATGGCACAATCCCTTTTTGCAACCTTTTCATCATTTTAAATGATGAAATTTGTTTAAGAAGGGAAAAATAAGCTCTTATGATTTAATCGTAAACTATATTTTGGAATACCTACCTATGTGAGGATTTTATTTAAAGAACAAAAATGAAGCTTTGATAAAAGTCATAGTAAGAAATCAAAAATTAATTATCTCCAATAATATTTACTCCACATTGGTATCTACTAGCCATTTTTCCTCCTACCTATAATAATAATAATAATAATAATAATATGTTCATAAACTATGGTTAAGTTGGGAAAGGGGTAAGGGACTCAATTGCTTTTACAAGAATCAATGGGCTGAAAACAAAGGTGTAGACTTTAAGAGGTGGGTTTTTGATCCCAAATGACATTCCTTTAGTTTCCATTTGTTAGGTCCTCGAGAACATAAAAGAGGTTAAGAGAGTTAGAGAGAGAAACTAGAGAGAGGATGAAATCAATTTTCTATTATTGTTGTTTTTATTTACTAGGCCCTATCACTTATATACATGTAGTAAATTAAGACTAATCCCTTCTCATTAGTAAAAATCACTATTTACTAATCAAAGATGGAAGCTAACAGATAGCCAATAGATCTTACTACTGAATTAATTTAGTGGATGTTATTAAACCATAGTTTAATAGTCATTAACAATTCATTATTATTACAACATAATATAATCAAATAAAAAGAGATTGAAGAAGAAAATGAATCCTAATCCAAGGCTTTGACTCTATTGATTCATAATGAGTCCTTATTGACAAAATTAGACTTGTCCTTAAGGCTCAAAAGTAGGAAATTGAGAGGAAATAAAAGACCAATCTTCTTAAGTGGTATCTTTTAGAGCAAGGTTAGAGCACTGAATTAAAACCTGCATAACAATTTTGTTATGCCTTTCTTCAATTGTCGATCTAGTATTACAATAAGCTTCACTAAGGGTTAATCATCTTGACTTGTTAGAGGCAATCAAGGCATTAATTGACCTTGATGACCCACAAATCTTTTTAGCAACAACATATAAAATATATGGTGAATATTGGAGCCCTTAGGTAGCTAAAGCTTGTAAGCCATATGTTTGCAGTACTATATATGAATGCGATTAAAGCCTATTTGTGAGGCTAAATGTTTAGCCTATCTTTGATGGCTAATGTTAGATTTGTTGTCAACATCATCTCACATAGTTGTTTGTGTTGATTTGATGTTATGAATGTCATTAAGATGTAGAGAGGTCATTGAGTAAAACCATTGATGGCAGGTTAACCCTAAAGTTGATAAGTCAATGTTGATTGTTGACCTTAAATTTTAGGGGTTAAGGTTAACAGTTGACTATTGACCATTAACCTTAGATTTTAAAAAGTCAGTGTTGATTATTGACCCTAAATTTTAGAAATCAAATCTAGTTGTTGATTGTAAGGCAACCTTTGAGAATCAATACTGGCCATTGATAAGTATATAACCCTAATCTCAAGGTTCCCTATGTATTTTGCTAGACATGTATGGCTGTAAGAGAAAATGATCAACTGCAAAAACATAAGAGAGAACAACTAGCCATAAAGAGAGAACAATAAGCTGAAAAGAGAGGGCGGCCAAAGTGAGGTTAAGCGGCAAAAAGGAGAGGTAGCCACCAAATAAGAGAGTGATTGACTAAAGAGAGTATAGTTACTGACCAAAGAGAGTGTAACAATTGGCTAAGGAGAGAGCAGTAACTGGCTAAGGGAGTTGTAACAGTAGCTAGCCAATGGAATTGCAATAGTAGCTAGTCAAGGAAAAGGTGACAATAACCACCAAAAAAGAAGGTAACCACACCAACCAAAGGATAAGTTGCAACAACTAGCAGCCACACCAAAGAAAGAAGAAAGCAGCCTAACCAAAGGAGAATAAGGTGTAGTATTAGATAGGCACACCAAACCAGCAAAGGAGACGTGCAACAACCACACCAAACCAAAGAAGAAGGTGTGTAGCAGTCACACCAAAGAAAGAAGAAGGTAATAGCCAGCCAAACCAAAGGGAGGAGTTATAACAGCCACCCAAGGAAACCCGTAATTGTAGTAAGGAAACCAATAAATTACACCAAGGAGAAGGAACCTATTGCAGCAAGGGTAGGCAGCTATATCAGCAGCATATCCTGCATAACACTAGCAACAGCTCGCAATACCAGCAGAAGCTTGTAACACCAACAACAGAAGTGAGAACTTGTTGAGGCAGCAGGTGAGGCAACACCAACAGCAGAGGAGAGAACCTGCAAAGGTAGCAAGTGAGGCAACACTGACAGTAAGGGGAGAAAACCTGCAACAGAGATAATTGCCAACAGAGAGAACCTATAGAGCAAAGAACCTACAACAAAGATAACCTGTAGTGGAGAGATAACCTGTAAAAAAGAGATGGGGAAGGCCTAAGCAAAATTGGCAATGAGGAAAGAAAATATTTGTTTTCTATAATAATAGCTTGTGCACATTAAGTGATATATCTTAGGGAAGTCATTATAATAATTTTTTTTTATGTATTTTGTGAAAAAGGGTGGGATACCCTTGGAATGATTGGGAGATCAGTTCGTTGAGTGATCGGGAGATTATCGCAAGTGGTTAAGGAGTGATCCTTCCACAACCAAATTATATCCCTTAATAACAAGAGTGGATTATGTGATTTAGGAGTGATCCTATCACATCATAGATATAGCTCATACATTATGGGTAAACCATGTAAAAATTGTTATGTTCTTGGGTGCATATGTTTGATTAATATCTGTACGACTGCTTTCACATAAAGAAGAAAGATAAAAATTGGATCGTTAGATCTAACAAGTTATAGAGGTTAAATTTTATAAGTAACTTTGTTTATTGAGGTGGAGCAAAGCCATAAAGAGCTTAAAAAAGAGACATGTTCAAAGTAGAGTGGTGGCTATTATTGTACCATTACTTAGTCAAATGTAATTATTTACTCTATTGGCAAGGTTTTTGAAAAGACATGCAGTGCAAATAATTTCCACATAACTCTCAAGTTTCTCATTTTATTTATTAGATTGAGAATGGAATTTGGTGCTGAAAAGAAGGTTAATCCCTAAGAATTTAAACAACTTTTTCCAAAGTAAACTTATAAACACCTTTTCTTTGTGAAACATAATTAAGTGAGGAATCCTATTTAACTTAAAAATGTTTTGCATGTCTACTTTGCCTATTAAAATAGTAATGAATGGATGGAATAAAGCAGTGAAATGGTTATATTTACTAAATTAACCAATGCTTGTAAGATCACTTCTTTGCCCACAAACATAAAAGATAACCCTTTTATGAAATCTATATTAATATCCCTTCAGGCCTAAGTAAGCATTAACAGAAGCTGTAGAACACTAAGATTGTTGTTCCCATAACCTTGTATGGGTTGTAATTGTTGTCAATTAGATTTAAGTGTGCAAGTAATTTGACATGGAGGGGCAAGAGAGTAATTTAAAGCTACATGGAGGGGTAAGGAAGTAAAACCACACAACAACCCTACACGATTGGTAGAAAAGAGAGAAAATCAGATATGGCAAAATGTGGCTGGATAGCAGAATAGGAGTATATGGTGGGATGGCAGAACGGGGATACACAACTGGACGAGGGTGGACGACAAAGAGGGTACATGGCCAAATAACTTACATGGTACAATAGAGTAAGCACGGAAAAACACCACCAAAAATGAAGAGCCACCATTGTAAGAGAGAAAGCCACCACTATAAGATAGAAAGCCACTACCGTAAGAGAGAAAGCCACCATTATAAGAGAGAAAGCCACCACTATAAGAGAAAGACAGACCATCGGGAGAGCAAACATGGAAAACGTGAAAAATAGATCACCGGGAGAGCAAATGAAAATACATCACCTAGAGAGCAAACCAGAAACGCACCATCTGCAAGAGAAGAAGATAGGTCTGTGACACCACCGGAGCGTGACAAAGCCAGAACGTGCAACGGAGAGTAACATACTAGAATGTGCGACGGCGTGAGACCAGAATGTGCAACGACGTGACTGATAAGAAGAGTGGGGCAGGCCGTGAGACATGAAACGGCAAACCAGAAGCGTGAGTGCAAGCCGTCAAGCCGTGGGACGGTGAAAGCAGGAGTTGTGTGAAATAACCTAGAGAAGGAATTTGGTGAAGCATTGAAAAGAACTCAACATATTTCTAGATTTCTTTGAGAGAGGTTAGAGAGTGTTGTGGTGGACTTCTAAGTGGGAGTGAAGCAGCTTATTTAATTCAACAGAGGCAAGGCAAGCTAGAAGAAGGGTAAACATGGTAAGTGACACTCTTTATATTGTACTTGCTTTGTATTTGCCATAATGAAAGGAATAGATGATTAAGACATCCATTGTACCTATATTGTGAACATTGGGAGTACCAGACTGGTATTCTTAAGTATAGTGGATTGTCTTGGTAGAGGAAGAATCCTTACCACCGTGGATGTACATTACATTGATGAAACCACGTAAATCTCTTATGTCCTTACTTTGATTTACATTCTGTGTTTTGAATTGAGTTGTGAACGCAGCTAAAATATCGTTGAACCCATAACCTAAATAAGACCTAATCAAGAACATCTGATCTATCTAATAGGCAAGGTCTCTGAAAGGTGACTTTGAGGACTATTATTATTAGTAGGTAACAATAGATCTACCTTAGTTGAATATGAGAAAGATTTCGCTTTTGAGAAGAGATTGAAGTTGTTCACATACCTGCGTATTGACAAGAGCTAGAGTATTAAATAAGTAGAATACTTTGGCTTAAATTATCAGAGTATGTTTTTAAAGGGTGTGATACTGATTCATCCCCCCTTTTAGTATTATGGACTAGTAGATCCTAGGGTGAAATTGGGAACTTCAATTGGTATCAGAGTACAAGTTCACCTATTTGAAGGTTAACAGCTTGGTGTACTAGTTTGAAGGATTTCAAAAGTTTTAACTTATTCAGCATACTGAGAAATGGATACCGGTACTAGCACCAGCACTACTTACAGTAAGAAGGTTTCAATCTTCAACGGAACCAACTACCATATGTGGAGAGTGAGAATGCAGGTGGTATTTGCAACCATGGGCATGAACGTGGTAAAATCCGTACAAGAGGGTTTTGTGGCTCCAGAAGAAGGTAAAAACCCCACCCTAGAGGAATTAAGGCAGTTTGAGATAAATGGGAAGGCCTCAAATGTCATCATTTCAGCATTAACAGATGCTGAGTATGCTAAAGTTATGGACTGCAAATCTGCCAAGGAGATATGGGACAGATTATAGAAAGTCTATGAAGGTGATGGCAAAATGAAGGAGGCCAAGCTTCAAGTTTTCAAGGAAAGATATGGATCCCTTAAAATGCAGAAGAATAAGACAGTCGAAGAGTTCTTCACTAGGGTTATTGATGCTATAAATGACCTTAGAAGTCATGGGAAGAACAAGAAGGACTCATCTATTGTGAAGAAAATTCTGAGAATTCTACCTGAGAGGTTTGCCTTAAAGGTGGTAGCCATAGAGGAGAGTAGAGATCTCAATTCTATGTCTTTGCATGATCTCCAGTGCAATCTCATTGTATATAAAATGAGAATAAAGTCGATTGAGAGCTCTTCAATGTGAAAGGTATCAAAGGAGGTAGCTTTCAAAGCTATGAAACACTTGAAGATAAAAGAAGAGGAATAATCATCCAGTGAGGATGATGATGATGAGGAGGAAAAAAGTGAAGGTAAAGTGTTGGCATACTTAATAACAAAGTTCAAAAAGGGTTTTAAGAAGGGAAAAGGACAGTTGTCCTTGAGATGTTATCATTGTGGGCAGATTGGACACTTTGCTTCTTAGTGCAAAGAGAAACTTGATGATGAAGATGAGGATGGTGATCATAAGTCGAATTCAAAATAAAGAAGACCATCATTCAAATCAAAGAAGTCCAGCAAGAAGACTACTAACCCACAGAAGAAGAAGAGAGGCTCATTCAAGAGTTATGTGAGCCAGATGAGCATGCCTTTATGGCATCAACTTAAGGTGGTAGTTTAAGCTCTAAAGAGGAAGAGGAGGTTAATAAAGAAGAACCAGATCTTGAAGCTAAGTTGGAAGCAGCTTCAAAGGAGATAATTAGAAGGGGCAGAACCATAAGAGGGTTGGAGGCCCATATAAAACGAGTTGAAGCAAAGATTGAGGAAGTAGAAAGTCAAAAGGATGAAATAAGGGCTGAACATATTGACTTG
The DNA here is from genome assembly GCA_020615895.1 of Ceriops decandra. Classification (NCBI taxonomy): domain Eukaryota; kingdom Viridiplantae; phylum Streptophyta; class Magnoliopsida; order Malpighiales; family Rhizophoraceae; genus Ceriops; species Ceriops decandra. The sequence goes on from JAHLGO010000001.1 coordinate 6,144,501, forward strand.
AAGAGACGATTTGAAGAACAGATCAAAATATGTGAAGACCTTACTATAGAGCTTGGCTTAAGGACTTCAACAATTGAAGAAATGGAGATAGAGTTGCTGAGACTTCAGCAACAACTCAAAAAGAGTGAGGAGAACTTGCAGAAGTTTGAAGTGGTAGGAGAAACAAGCTCTGCAATAGAAAAGAAGAATGAGACTTTGCCATAGAAGTTGAAAAAGAAGGCTATGACTTAGGAGAAGATAACTAAAGAAGAGAAGATAGTTATTAAACCAAAGCCAGGGCCAAAAATGATATATGTAGTTAAAGAGCAATAACCCATAACTGCTACGTCTCAGAAAGAAAAAAAAGTCAACCAGCCAAGGGCAATGGCTTAATAGAAGAAGGAGAAGAAGGTGGCTGAAATGAAAGCAACATAAGCAAAGAAACCAGTAACCTTGCCTACATAGCAAGTAATGAACAAATGAAAACAAGCTATGATTGGACCTAAGAAGAGGTAGTTTCAAGGTTACTATCTTTATTGTAGTGTTTGGGGTTTTAGGGCAAGTAAATGCTGGTGGAGAAGGCCAGTATATGTCTCCAACTTGAGAAGAAATGATGCTACATATAGGGGGAGACAATACAAAATTTAGAGGAGAACACCTGTTGTGAATTCTTGCACATACTATAAAAAGCAAGGACACACTAACAAGGAGTGTTGGTGGAAGCCCAAACTAATGGTTTTAAAGAATAAGTTTGCTGTATTGATATATTAGAGCAGTGTAAAAGGTGCGGGTAGGATGGCCATAATGCCAAGAGATGCATGACACTTCTCCCTGAGCAGGAGAAGGCACTCGATGGCATAGTAAAAATAATTGTTGCAGTTAAAGCTGAGAAAAAAGAGAAAGCTATCTTTAAGCTAGTTCAAAAGAAAGAATACAAAGCAAAAAGGGAGGTAGCTAATATAGCTAAAATTGCACTAAAGGCTGATTACAAGGATAAGCAGTGGATCCTTGATAGTGGATGTACTTCACATATGACAGGAGATAAGAGTAAATTATCAAAGTTAAACAAGTCAAGAGAAAGCAGAGTCAAGTTCGACAATGATGATTCACTCAACATCAGTGGTCAGGGGTCAGTAAATATTGGAAAAGGAAAGCTAAAAGATGTTCTGCATGTTGAAGGACTCAGATACAATCTAGCATCTGTTAGCTAACTATGCAATGAAGACCATAAAATGATATTCACAAAAACAAGTTGCCAAGTAAAGAGTAAAGAACGCAATATTGTTGCAGTCGAGAAAAGAACAGTTGGAAATTTATATGTGATTGATGAGGACAAGACAAGTAGTTGTTTACTCACCAAAGAAGAATAAAATCAACTTTGACATAAGAGGCTGGGACACTTAACATAGAAGAACATGAGGAAGCTGACTACTACTTATGTAATTAGAGACATTCCCAACCTCAAGAGAGAGAGAGAGAGAGAGAGAGTATGTTTGCTCAGCATGCTCTAAAGGAAAATATGCCATAAAGCAGTATAAGACCAAAGAGTTTAGTTCTAAAGCAGTGCTTGACATTATGCATACTGATTTGTGTGGACCAATGAGGACAAAAGGGTTGAATGGTGAGACGTACTTCATCTTATTTGTTGATGATTATTCCAGAAGGACCTACATTATGCACCTTAAACAAAAGTCAAAAGTTCTGAATTGCTTCAAGAGATACAGAAGATTGGCTAAAAATGAGAGTGGAAGGAAGATCAAAGTATTGAGGTCAGATCAAGGCGCTGAATTTACAAAAGAAAATATTGAAGATTACTTTAATAAGCATGGTATTCATCATCAGATGGTGGCAGCAAGAACACTTCAATAGAACAGGGTGGTGGAGAGGAAAAATAGAGCTGTGGTTGAAATGGCAAGAACTCTACTGTTGGAATCCAAGTTTCACACAAGATTTTGGACAAAAGCAATATTTACAGCGGTGTACCTACTGAACAGAGTTTTACTAAGGCCCATTACAGATGAGACTCCATATGAGATATGAAGTAGGAAGAAGACAACAGCCAAGTATCGTAGAATCTTTGGCAACCCATGTTTTATAAAGAATAAGGAGCAAAACTTGGAAAAGTTCAATGCTAGGTCTAATGAAGGCATCTTTATGGGATACTAAGCAAAGAAAAAAGGTTACAGAGTTTTTCTACATAAGTTGGGAAAAATTATCATAACCAGTGATGTGAGAATAGATGAGAATTGGAAAATAATGCATAATGAAGAAGCTGAGGACATTAAAGAAGATGACTTTAAGATAGATGAAGAATCAGACCAACATGAAGAAGAGGGAAAAGAAGTAAGTTAAGACTTAAAGAAGAGTGAGTCTGAAGATGAAGAAAGAGATTCTCTTGCAACTAAGATTGTGCAAGAGAGGACAAAAAAGACATGGACCAGAGCTCATCAAGGAAATCAAATCATAGGTGACCCATCAGTAGGAGTTACAACAAGAAGAAGAATTATGGGAGCTACTGCTTTACTCTCATAACTTGAACCTAAATCTGTTAAAAAGGTTACACAAGACAAAGCTTAGGTCAAATCTAGCTATAAGGAGCTAGATCAAATCGAGAAGAATGAAACATGGGAGCTAGTTCCAAGACCCACTAACAAGAATGTCATAGGAACAAAATGGGTGTTTAAAAATAAACACAATGAAGATGGAAAGGTGGTGAGGAACAAGGCTAGGCTGGTTTGCAAAGGCTACACTCAGATAAAAGGAGTAGATGTTGATGAAACTTTTGCACCAGTGGCAAGGTTAGAAACTATTAGAATATACCTAACTTTTGCAGTATATAAGAGATATAAAGTTTATCAGATGGATGTGAAATCAGCCTTTCTGAATGGGCTCCTGAAAGAAGAAGTGTAAATTAAACAACCTGATAAAGTATAAATCAGTAAGGATGAGACACACGTGTACAGGTTGAAGAAAGCCTTGGATAGCCTAAAAAATGCCCCAAAAGCATGGTATAGTAGGCTGGATGCGTATTTGAGAAGGTTGAATTTCAGAAGAGGAACAGTTGATAATAACCTATATGTGTTCAATTCAAAGAAAGGTTAGTTAATAACCATAGTATATGTAGATGACATCATCTTTAGAGGGGATCACTTTGAGCTATGCCAAGAATTTGCACAAAAGATGAGTGATGAATTTGAGATGTCATTGATTGGAGAAATGACTTACTTTCTTGGATTATAGATAAAATAGTGTGAAAAAGGTATTTTTATTTCTTAGAAAAAATATGCTAAAGAGATGCTAAAAAAGTTTGGCATGGAGGATAGCAAACATGTCAGTACCCCTATGTTAGTGGGCTGCAAGTTAACAAAAGATTAGGAAGGAAGGAGTACAATCCCTATAGAATACAGGAAGATGATAGGGAGCCTTCTGTACCTTATAGCATTAAGGCCTAATCTTATATAAGCTGTGTGCGTTGCTAGCAGATTCCAAGCCGATCCTATGGAATCTCATGTGTTGGCAGTGAAAGAATCTTAAGATACCTCAAAGGGATACTGGAAATGGGTTTGTGGTATCCTGCTATGGGTTCTGTAAAACTACAAGCATACACTGATACAGACTGGGCAGGAAGTACAGATGACATAAAATCAACCAGCGGCTGTAGCTTCTACTTGGGTTTAAAGTGTGTTGCATGGTTAAGTAGAAAGCAAAATAGCGTTGCTTTGAGCACAACTAAGGCTGAGTATATGGCTGCTTGTGCAGCATGTACTCAGGTGATATGGATGCAAAGACAATTGGTAGACTTGGGTGTTGAAGTGAAGTTACTAGTGAGTGTACTTTATGATAATCAAAATGCTATTGATCTCAGCAAGAATCCGGTTCAACATTCAAGGAGCAAGCATATTGACATCCGGTATCACTTCATCAAAGATCAAGTGAAACAAGGTACAATTTAGTTGGAGTATGTTGGCACTAAAGATCAAATTTCAGATATTCTAACTAAACCTCTGTCCATAAAGTTGTTTGAAAAGCACAGAATGAGTTTGTTTGTGCAAATGCCTCATCAAGCCTGAAGTTTGGGTGAATCCTCTATCTTTACTTTGCTAGTTTTTTTGTAATTGGTTGACAAAGGGGGAGAGAAGCAATAGTGCAAGGGGAGCTGTTAAGAAAAGGGCAGTGCATATTTAGGGCGAGTTGTAATTGCTGCATAATGGCTTTTGTTATGAATGTTCCCAACAATTACAAAGGGGGAGATTATTGTTCCCACAGCCTTGTATAGGTTGTAATTGTTGTCAATTAGATTTAAATGTGCAAGTAATTTGACATGGAGGGGTAAGAAAGTGAAGCCACATGGAGGGACAAGAGAGTAATTTGAAACTACATGGAGGGGCAAGGAAGTAAAACCACATGGCAACCCTACACCATCAGTAGAAAAGAGAGAAAATCATATATGGCATAAGGGGGCTGGATAGCAGAAAAGGAGCACACGACGGGACGACATAACAGGGGTACACGACTAGATGGGGGTGGACAGCAAAGAGGTGAACCAAATAGGAGTGGACGGCAAAGAGGGTACACGGCCGAACAACCTACACGGTACAATAGAGTGAGCACGGAAAAACTCCACGAAAAATGAAGAGCCAATACCATAAACGAAGAGCCACTACCTTAAGAGAGAGAGCCACCGCTGTAAGAGAGAAAAAAAACCACCGTAAGAGAGAAAGCCACCATCATAAAAGAGAGATAGACCACTGGGAGAGCAAATGTGGAAAACTAGACCACTAGGAGAGCAAACATGAAAAACAGATCACTTGGATAGCAAATGAAAATACACCACCTGCAAGAGAAGAAATGAGATCTGTGACACCATCGGGGTGTGACAAAGCCAGAACGTGCGACGAAGAGTGACATACCAGAATGTGTGTCGGCGTGAGACCAAAACGTGCATCAGTGTGAGACTAGAACGTGTGTCGGCGTGAGACTAGAATGTGCAATAGCGTCACTGATCAGATGAGTGGGGCAGGCCGTGAGACGTGAAAAAGCAGACTAGAAGCGTGAGTGCAAGTCGTGCAGCCGTGAGACGCTGAAAGCAGGAGTTGTGTGAAATAACCTAGAGAAGGAATTTAGTGAAGCATTGGAAAGAATTTAACGTATTTCCAGATTTCTTCGAAAGAGTTTAAAGAGTGTTGTGGTGGAATTCTAAGTGGTAGTGAAGTAGCATATTCAATTCAATAGAGGCAAGACAAGCTAGAAGAAGGGTAGACACAGTAAGTGACACTCTTTGTATTTGTCATAGTGCAAGGAATAGAGGATTAAGACATCCATTGTAACTATATTATGAACATTGGGAGTATCACACTGGTATTCTCAAGTATAGTGGATTGTCTTGGTAGAGGAAGAGTCCCTACAACCTGGACGTACGTCACATTGACGGAACCATATAAATCTCTTGTGTCCTTACTTTGATTTAAATTTTGTGTTTTGAATTGAGTTGTGAATGCAACTAAAGTATCATCAAACCCATAACCTAAAGAAGACTTAATCAAGAACATTCGATCTGTCTAATAGGCAAGGTGTCTGAAAGGTGACTTTAGGGACTATTGGGATTAGTAGGTAACAATAGATCTACCTTAGTCGAATTTAAGAAAGATTTTACTTTTAAGAAGAGTTTGAAGTTGTTCACATACTTGCGTATTGACGAGAGCTAGAGTATGAAATAAGTAGAATACTTTGGTTTATATTATTAGAGTGTATTTTTAAGGGGTGTGATATTGATTCACCTCCCTCTTAGTATCACAGACTAGTAAATCCTAGGGTGAAGTTAGGAACGTCAAAGACTCTTCACATTCTCACTTTTGTAGTATTAACAAGTATTACATTGTTGTATGAAAGTATAGACATCCTTTTGGAGTCTTGGCCAATAAAAGAATTGTTGTAACTATACACAAGTGACCTTAATGCCAAAGTGTCCCTTCATTGTAAAATTATGGAATTTTTAAGCATTTGAAGTTGAGGTCATTAATAGATCCAATATAGATCTTGCTTTTAGTTTGACTACTCCATTATGAGGAGAAGATGAGGGTTTAGCTATTAAGGTAAGAGTTAGTACTAGAATAAGCTTAAAGGCTAAAGCATCCTTCTCATAGCTATTAATCACTTCATTTAACTACTAAGGTAACTTTGTTATTAAAACACAATAATTAGCAAATTCTTATAATAAGTATTTAGGGCTTTAATATTCTCTCTTTTAGAGAAAGCATTTGCTACCTTATTCTTAATACCCTTTTTATATTAGATGTTATACTTTAGTCTAAGTAACTTGGTTACCCCTTTGAACTGAATGTAAGTATGCAACTATTGTTGAAGTGAGAACTTAAGGCTCTCATGGTTAATCTTAATAATAAAGTGGTGTTTCTTTAAGTAATATTTCCATTTATTAATAAAGTTGTGAAATCTAACATAGTTAACACAAGGGCAATGATCATTACTTGCTTTAATAGGTTAAAACAATTCCTAGCAATCTTATTCCAATTAAAGCTATTCTTCTTAAGTAATTCTACCTAGGGTTTACTAATATGACCATACCTTTTTACAAATTTCTTATAACATCTAGTAAGGTCTAAAAATCTCCTCAATTCTTTAATGTTAGTTGGCACTAACCATTCTACCATGGCTATAACCTTTTTAGGATTAGTTGCCACCTTAGTGTTAGAGATAATATGGCCTAAATATTCTACTTGTGATTAACCAAAAGTACATTTAAACTTTTTAGTATAAAATTTTGATTCTTAAGGATCTATAAAGTTTGATCAAAATGTGAAACATGATCTTTCATGGTGACATTGTAAATCATAATGTCATCAAAGAAAATTGATACAAATTTCCTTAAGTAAGGACCCTAAATATGGTTTATAATGCCCATGATGAGTGATAGAAAGCTTAGAGATAATGTGTTGAGGACTTAAAGAGATTCAAGAGATCCATTGCACATTTTAAAAGATACAATCATGTGAGTTAGAGTAAAAAAAATAAAAGAATACTAAATGGGTTGATTAAGGATATTTGGGCCAAAAAAGTTACATATGATATGAATTCAAATTTGAAAGCAAACCAAGGTTTTATCAATATCATTGGAATGTTTAATAAGTCATGATTAAGTAATAAAATCTACCCTTAAATAGGAGTTTGCTAAAAATTCCTTTCTAATAAAAATGAGTGTTTTTATATTTTAAAAGTTAATCATTATCTTTATTTTTAGGGTTGTTATTTTAACTTATAAATAGACACTTCCCTTGTAAGCTAATTAGGGGTAGATAATGATGTGAATTAAGATATGAGAAACTTTTTCTTTAGGTTATTTTTGAACTTTGAAAACTTGTTAAGATTATTATCATTTAACATTTTAACTTAACTTATCACTTTTAATTTTATTCTTTTTTGGAATGTGACATCCATATTTTTCTTTTTACTTTAAATTTGTGTTTCTTTAAATGTTGGGTTTAGGTCTTACATAATTGAAATTTGATTTAACTTTTTTGGATTCTTATTTGATTCCTTATGTGTGTTAAGTTCATAAGCTACATCTTTTGAGGTTCTTATCAATCGCTACTATCTTTTTTTATATTATCGGTTTATGTTCCTTTAAACATTAGGTTTAAGTCTTATATGATTAAAATTTGATTTAACTATATTAGGTTCTTATTTAATTCCTTATATGTGTTTGGTCCTTAAGTCACATTTTTAGGGTTCATATCAATTAATATTAGAGTTCAAGTCTAAATCAAGTTAGATTAATTAATTCATTGATTTATTATCTTAAGATTCATTTATTTGTTGTCTAATTCATTTATTAAGTGCATTACCATTCAAATACATTATTTTGTCCATTTGCAATCTTTCTTGATTTATTCATTTGTATGAGGGCATAACCATAAAATTGCACTATTTTCAATTCTATTTGTTATATGTAATTATTCTATTTATATTTTGAGTTAGCTATTGAATTATTAAAAAAAAAAATGTTAACTTCAAAGGATTAAGTCAAAAGCTAAATGATTTGGTCAAACTAAGCACAATCATGATCTTTATATTTTTTTTTACTCAACTTTAATTATACCATATATTTTCCAATTCTTTCACCAAAGTTTGTCATTTATAATCAACTCTTTAACTTATTTTCTCGTATTTATTTTATTTTGTGAATTTGGTTTGTTAAAGATAAATCTTTTTTATTTAACTTGTTTAGTTTCTCAAAGAGTTAAAAGGAAAAGTTAGAAAAGTAATAAGTAAAAGTGTGAGATTAAGTGATAATAATTTAGAGAAGAACATGAGGGAGTGTGTAAGGTTATTCTTAATGTTTTTTTTTTTTTTGTAGATTACCAACATGACTTTAAAAGACGAGGAAGTGACTAATGTAGGCGAAAAGGATAATTCATTCATACTCTATGCAACAATAGTTTAAGTGCATCTGTGATGTGTTTAATGAGATGAGAGATCATATGGAGAAGTAAGATGTTGTTATAGTTAGTTTGTAAAAGGGATAGACACATAAAGCTCCTAATGATAACTTTGACGAAGACAATTTTGATAATCAAGACATAATAATTAGATTCACCGATAATAAAGGTGGTAGGAGGGATACAAGAAAGTGTAATGCTTCTGATCATGAAGTAGGAGGCATTATAATGGAGATTCCCTTATTCTAAAGGAAAGTAGGAAGCATCATAATGGAGATTCCCCTATTCCAAAGGAAAACTTACTTTGATGTATATTTAGAGTAGGAAAAGAAGGTAAAGCAATGTTTGATTGTCATAACCTAAAAAGGGTAAAACTAGTCATTGTTGAATTTATTGATTATGCTATTATTTAGTAGGATGAACTTGTTTTAAATAGGAAAAAAAACCAAAAGAGTCCTATTGATACATGGGAAAAGATGAAGATTATCATGAGAAAGAGGTTTATCCCTAACCATTATTATAAAGATTTAAATCACTAATTATAAGGACCTACCTAAGGCACTAAAAGTGTTAAAAACTATCACCAAGAGATATAAATTACAATAATTTAAGCAAATGTGAGGGGAGATATGGAAGCAACAATGACACAATTCTTATAAGGGTTGGATAGAGATATAATTAATGTGGTTGAGTTGCAACACTATATAGAATTTGAAGACATAATGTATATGGCAATGAAAGTTGAAAGACAACTTAAACAAAGGGGCTCCAATGTTTTAGACAGAATTCAAGTTTTACTTCATCTTGAAAGTTGAATTGGAGTAAAAGGGATAAGAAGGGTAATTACAAGTCTAAAGCCAAGCTATTTAAAAAGCAAGAATAAGGGGGATAAGCTATTTAAACCCAATAGGAATAGAGATGTTTTAAGTGTTTAATAAGGGAATACATTATATCTTGATGTCCAAATAAATGTGACATTATCTTAAGAGGAAATAGTGATATTAAGACCAAAAGTGAGTTAGATGATGATTTTATGTCACCATTAGAGGGTCAAAGTAATGGAGAGGAGTATTTAATTAATGGATTAGCTCTTGGTACAAAATGAGCATTAAATATGCAAGTGAAGGAAGAGAATGAGGTGCACAAAGATAGCATTTTTATATGAAGTGTCTCATCAAAGATAAGGTATGTAGTATAATCATTGATGGCAGTAGTTGCACTAATGTTAGTCATGATTAAAAAGTTGAATTTTCCTACTATAAAACATCCTAGGCTATATAAACTTGAATGATTAAATAAGTGTGGTGAAATCAAGTTAAATATGCAAGTGCTAGCATCATTTTCTATTAGGATTTATCATGATGAAGTCTTATGTGATGTTTTGCTTACATATGTGGATCATATTCTATAAGGAAAGCCATGATAGTTTGGCAAACAAGTGATGCATGATGGTTTTAAGAATTGATATTACTTTGCAATGAATGGAAAACTTGTCACTTTTGTACCATTAATACTTTAGTAAGCTTATGAGGATTGATTAAGGATTAAAAATGAAAATGAATGAAAAAAAGAGAGTGGAAATAGAAGTATAATCAAAATAGGAAAAAAAAAAGACAAAAAGTGAGGAAACAAAAGAAAGAGAGGAAAAAGAAAGTTTCTATGCAAAAGTAAGTTATGTCAAAAGAGTATATAATGTTAAATAGTTTATGATTGTGCTTTTGTACAAAGAGGTTTATTTTAACACTAACGAGCTTGACCCTTTTTTTGTCTAGTGTTGTTATTTATCTTTTGTAGGAATTTAATGATGTATTTCTTAATGATGTTCTAAGTACCTTACCGTTTAAAAGGGAATTTTAATACCAAATTGATTTTATCCTTGGCATGTCCACTCTGAATTAGCTAGCATAGAGAAGTAATGCTAATGAGACAAAAGAGTTCTACAGGCAAGTTAAGGAACATATGTTGAAGGAATATGTGAGATAAAGCATAAGTCCATGTACAGTTCCTATTTAATTGTACTCATGTAGGATTTAGAGGATGTGTGTTGATTGCTAAATAGTTAATAAAATCATTTTAAAATATAGACATCTTAATCCTAAATTAGATTATATACTTGATGCATTGCATGAGTGTTCTGTTTTTTCTAAAATTGATCTTAAAGGTAGATACCATTAAATTAAGATGAGAGAAAGTGATGAGGAAAGAGAAATTGTACACTAACTTTAAAAGTTTTCCCTCTATACAAATTAGATTGTATTTATTGGTTATGTTATTAGCGTTAGAGAAATTAAGGTTGATGAGTAAAAGGTTAAGGCCATTAGGGATTGGTTTACACCTTGAACTATTAGTGAAGTATGTAGTTTTTTTGGTGGTTTAATTAGCTTTTATAGGAGGTCCATTTAAGACCTTAGCATTATAGCTACATTATAGGCGAAAGTTATCGAGAAGTGTGTTGAATTTAAGTAAGATAAAAAATAACATAAAGTTTTTAATTTGATTTAGAAAAAATTAAGTTATGTACCATTACACCATTACTTACTTTACATAATTTTACTAAAACTTTTGAAGTTGAGTGTGATGATTTAGGTATTAGCATTAGATTAGTTCTAATGCAAGCATAGTATCCTATGAGTTATTTTAACAAGAATATAAATGGAGTAGCTCTTAATTACCTTATGTATTATAAGAAGATATATACATTAGTTTAGGTATGAGAAACATGGTAACACTATTTATAATCTAAGGAGTTTGTCATTTATATTGTTCATGAGTATTTGAAGCATTTAAAGAGGTAAGGAAAATTGATCAAACAATATGCTAAATGGGTAAAGTTCATCAAGTCATTTTCTCATGTGATTAAGTTTAAGTAAGGCAAAGAGAATGTGATGGCTAATACATTATCTTAAAGGTATACTCTTATTTCTACTTTAAATGCAAAATTGCTAGGATTTGAATACATTAAGAACTTGTATGCTAATGATCTTGATTTTGCAAATGTTTATAGGACTTGTGAGAAAACGACATTTTGGGAAGTTTTAGAGGCATGAGGTTTATTTGTATAGAAAGAATAAATTGTGTGTGCATATAAGTTCCTTAAGAGAACTACTTGTATGTGAGGCTTATAAGGATGGTTTAATGGGTTATTTTAGTGATAAGAAAACTTTAGATGTCTTGACTAAGTATTTCTTTTGTCCATATATAAGACATAAAGTTGAGAGAGTGTTACATGCAAATAAGCTAAATTTAGAGTTTTACCTTATAACTTATATAACCTTTTATTTATTTCTATTTAATGTTGGGTTGATATTTCTATGAATTTTGTTTTGGGTTTATTTAAGACAAAGAGGGAAAGGAATATGTTTTTGTTATTATAGGAAATTTTTTAATAATGACATATTTCATTTCAGACTATAAAACTAATGATGCACATAATATAAAAGATTTATTTTTCAAAGAGATCGTGCATTTGCATGATATGCCTAGCAGTATAGTTTTAAATTAAGATGTCAAGTTCTTAAACTACTTTTGGAAGATGCTATGATAAGTTAGAAACTAAACTCTTGTTTTTAATTACTTGTTATCCATAAATGGTTAGACAAATTAAGGTAATGAATAAAGCTTTCTCAACAAATTAAGGTATTATGCAAAAGTACTTAAAGCATTGGGAGGAGTGTTTACCATATGTAGAATTTGCTTATAACAAATGTGTTAATTTTGCTACTCATTATTCATTATTTTAAATTATTTATGATTTTAATTAATTAACTTCATTGGTTTTATTACCCTTACTTATTAATGAGTGTATTAGTTTAAATAGTAAGCATATGGTTAAAATGGTGAGGTAACTACATGAGAAGGTAGGGTAATACCTTAGAAAAAGAATTGAGTAATATATTACTCAAGCAAACAAAGTGGGAAAAAAGTGGTGTTTAAATTGGGAGATTGGGTGTGGGTGTATATATATAATGAGAGGTTTCTAAATTGAAAACATTCAAAGTTTATCCTATAAGAGATGGTGTTGAGCCTATCTTTAATGGCTAATATTAGATTTATTGTCAATAGCATTTCATATATTTGTCTTTGTTGATTTGATGCTATGAGTGTCTTTGAGATATGTTTGTTGCATTTATAAAGTGTTGGCAACTAGGTTAGTTAGTGTGTGAGTTACCTCAAAAGGAGAAGAAGGATGTCTTACTAGAACTTTAAGCACCTAAGACGTAGGTCCCTTGGCTTCCTTTCAAGGAAACGAGTGGCTCATCATAGAGGAAAAATGAAGGCTTTCCTTAATTATTTAAGAGTTAAGGAAGATGACATTGGTGGAATATGAAGAGAATGAGGAGAGAAAATAGGGCTGAAATTAGGATGTTATTAGCCCTACCTTGCACTTGCCAAGTTGGACTGGAGGTAGTAGCCTAAACTACTACAAAACCAATAGCAGCACCAGATAATGAGCAGCCTATTAAGGCATAAGCCAAGGAAATTGCTGAGAAGCTACCAATGGTAACAATCAGTGCTACATTTGTTAAATAACTACAGGAAGAAATAGGAGCTGGAATGATGAATAATAAAGAAAGCTTTGTTAAAAACTGATGGGGATCTCGAGAAGGCACAGGAGTATCTCAGAAAGAAAGGTCTTTCAATTGCTAACAAGAAATCCAGCCGATTTACAACTAAAGGAAGGATTGGTTCTTGTATACATGACTCTTGTATTAGGGTGTTGATAGAGGTCAATTGTGAGATTGATTTTACTGGCAAAAGTGAAAAGTTTAAGGAACTGGTTGATGATCTAACAATGCTAGTTGTGGCTTACCCATAGGTGCAATTTGTATTTATCAAAGATATTACCAAAAGCATTGTGAACAACAAAAAGGAGCTTGAGATGTAGATAGATCGTTTATTAAAATTGTTAATGATAGGTTAACCTTAAATTCAAGGAATCAATGTTGATTGCTGACCCTAAATTCAAAGAGTCAATGTTGAGCATTTACCCTAAATTCAAGGCTTATAATACCCACACAGTTGCCAAGAAAGGAGAGAAGAAAATAAGAGTGGCAGAACACAAAGTGAGAGTAGTAGAAAGGGTAAGTGCAGCAGAACGTAAGAGAGTGAGTGGAAAAAAGGGCAAGAGTAGCAGAACATAAGAGGCTGAGCAACAAGAACACAAAACAGAGTTGCAAAGAAACCCAATAGAGCAAAAAATAGGGGAAAGGCAGAAAGCATAGTAGAGAGAAAGTTGCTAAAATAGAAAGAAAGAGTTGTAAAAACAAAAAGAGAGCTACGAAACTACCAAGAAAAAAGTAAGAGAAAAACTGCTAAGAAAAAATATAAGAAAAATGGCCAAGAGAGTTGAGAACTTGTAGAGGAGACAACCAATAGAAAGGAGAGAACTAGCAAAGTTGAGACCAGTTGAAAGAAAAGAATCGATAAAGAGTTGAGATTAGCAGAGAGGACAAAATTGGCAGAGAGTTGAGACTAGTTGAGAGGAGAGAATCGATAGATAGTTGAGACCAATAGAGAGGATAAAGATCGATAGTAAGGAAGGAGAGACAGGTAAAAAGCTTAAGGATAGAACAACAGAGAGCATAGATTGATAGAAGTGATAAGGACCATCATAGGTCTCATACTGAGAGGGGGTTGAATCAGTGTGAACTATCTTCGTTTTACAAATCAATCCAAATTTAACCTTTGTGGCTTGTTAGAACTGATGATCCAATTTTTAATTTTCTCCTTTATGTAAGCGTGACCGTATGATAAAAATTAATGCACAAGCACCTAAGAATACACAACAATTTTATGTGGTTCACTTATAATGTGTAAGCTACGTTCACGGTGTGATAGGTTCACTCTTAAATCACATAATCCACTCTTGTTATCAAGGGATATAGTTATGGTGTGGAAGGATCACTCCTTAACTACTTGCGGAAGGACTACTCCTTAATCACTTACAACAATCTCTCGATCAAGGAGTTGATCTCCCGATCACTTCAAGGGTATCCCATATTTTTTCAACACGTTTATCAAGATTTTGTGATTAAAACCTTTCTTGGAGAATGATCACTCAATGTATATAGATTGCTAGAGCAAAATATGGATTTTCTTCTTCCTTCGTTGCCGGTGTTGTTTCACCTATTGCCGATACTACTCGCGCCCAATGTAGTTATTGCTATCCGCACTCACTATTAATGTTGTTCATACATGTTGTAGCGTTTGTCCATTGCTGTCCATACTTACTGCCACATCTATCCATTATTGTCTGTGTGTGCAGTTAATATTATCAGTACTCATTGTCGCTGCTGTCCGTATGTGCTGCCACATTTGTCCATTGTTGTTTGTGTGTGCAGTTAATACTGTCTATTTGCACTGCCATGTTTGCCTATCGTCCACACGTGCTATGCTCGCTATCCTTACAAGTTATACTTGCTATCTGCACACGTTTTGCTTGTTGTTCACACAAATTGTGCTCGCTGTCTGCACACTCTACACCTATTGTCCATGTGCACTGTGTACCCACTATTTGCCCTCGCTGTGTGCCCATTGTCCACGCTTGTTGTGCACTTGCTGTTCACATTCTCTACACCTACTATCTGTGCTCTCTGCACTTATTGTCCACATACTATTTGTATAAGCTATGCCTACTATTCACATAAGCTATGCCTACTATTTGCATGAGTTACTACTATTGTTTATGCATTGTTGCTACTGTCTGCACACGATGTTCTTGCTATCCGTGCATGCTGCTCCTACTATCAACTTGCACCACTGCTGTTGTCAATGCACACTGTTACTACTTTCTTATGCTACTGCTGCTCTCTTAGCGTGCTACAATAATTTTTCTCATGCCGCTGTTGCTCTCCCTACACGTTGCAGTTGTTTTCTCGTGCAATTGCTGCTCTCCTTGGGTGTTGCAGTAGTTTTTTTGCATTGCTGCTGTTCTCCCTATGCATTGCAACTGTTTTCTTGTGTCGCTACTGCTCTCCTTATGCACTATTGTTGCTCTCCTTGTGCGCTACATCAGTTTTCTCACGCTACTATTGCTCGCACTGCAGAAGATTTCTCATGCTGCTGCTACTTTGCTAGTTGATTCCCAAAGCTGTTATTGCACTTTCTATAGGTGGCTGTTGACTCCCAAATCTGTTGCTACACATTTTGATTTTTTGCTTGATTCTCAGGCGTGCTTTTGTTGTTAGGAAGCCTTTTAAGGTGTTGCTGGTGTTGGTATACTCTTATGGACGTGTAGAGAGGTGTTGCTACTATTGGTTTAGCCTCTTAGACATGCAGGAATGTGTTACTAGTGTTGATATATCCTCTTAGACATGTAGTGACGTCTGCTGCTACTGGTATACCTTTCTGGATGTGCAGGGACGTGTTGTTGGTGTTGGTATACATTGGATATGTAGCTACTGCTGGGAAGTCTCTTGGATGTTTTGCTACTACTAAGAAGCCTCCTGGATGTGCTGCTAGTACAAGGAAGCCTTCTAGATGTGCTGTTGTTGCTAGGAAGTCTAGACGTGTTGCTGGTGCAGGGAAGCATCCTGGATGTGCTACTTCTATTAAGAAGTCTCTTGGACTTGCAGAGACGTGCTGCTGGTTTGCTGAAAAGGCTCCTAGATATGCTAGTGTGGTGGCCAATTGTTGCTATCACCTTTGTGAGGGCTTGCTCTTGTGGTGGATGTTTTGTTAAGGGTTTACCAGTATGGGTGGGTTAGTTACCTTGCTCTCTTTCTTTCTTTTTTGGCCGATTGCACCTTGCTGCTTCTTTTTGGTGGCTGCTGCACTTTCCTTGACTGGCTGCCTTGCTACCTCTACTTGGTGGTTACTGCACTCTCCTTAGCTGGCTGTCTTGCCCTCTTTCTTTCTTTCCATAACCAGCTACCTTGCTACCTCTCTTTGGTGGCTGCTCCTCTCTCCTTGGCTGGCTACCCCTTACTCTCTTTCTCTCCTTCTTGGCCAATTACACCTTGCTTGGTGGCTACCTTCTCTTTTTCTGTTCACCTCTCTTTTTCCTTAGGTTTATCGCTCACTTCTCTCTTTGGCTAGCTTTCTCAATTTTCTGTATCACACAGCCTTCTTGCAAGATTTATAAGGGAATTTATAGAGCCTTGAGATTAGGGCTACACGTTCATCAATGGCCATCATTAATTCCCATATGCTACCCTACAATCAATGGCCAAATTTGATTCCTAAAATTTAAGGTCAATGGTCAACATTGACTTCATAAAATTTAGGGTTAACGATCAATGGTCAATGGTCAATCTTGAACCCTAAAATTTAGGGTCATGGTCAACGTTGACCCCTTAATGCCAAGGTTGACCTGTCATCATCGGTTTCTCCTAATGACGTCACTATATTTCAATGGTATTCATAATATCAAATCAACACATATAACCATGTGAGATAGTGTTGACAATAAATCCAACATTAGCCATCAAAGATGGGTTCAACCATCTCCCCCTTTGGATTTGTTGGCAACACATTAAATCTAACCATGTAGAACATCTCCTAAACAAAGTCATTTGGATCCCCCCTGAAATTTGCATCACTTGCTACTCCCCCTGTCTACTTCTCCCCCTTGATATGTTCTCCCCCTTTATCCACAAGCTATTCTCCCTTTTTATCAATATAACCTTTCTTTGGATTTATGCAAGATATCTCCCTTTTTGACAACAAATCCAAAGAATAATAGAAGAGGGAAAGGGAGAGAGGTTCGAGAATACCTTAGCCTTTAAGATATGGCTGAATACTTAAGTTCAACCTCTTTTGTCCAAGATGTCCCAATCTTCCATGCCACAACAAATTCTCATCTTTAATGCTCATGTAATATGTGTTTTTGCTTTTGGAAACTTGATATAAGTTTTCATTTGTTCTTTCAACCTTAGTAAGAATAGCGTCATCTCTTAATCTCTTTATTGTACAGTTACTCTTGTTAAAAGTAACTTCATGTCCATCATCATACAGCTAGCTAACACTATTAAGATTGTGTTTTAGCCTTTCAACTTAAAGCACTTTCTTTGATTTTAGCTTTTTTACACCAATTTCAGTAATATCGATACCTTAAATCTTTAAGACACCATTATTGCCAAATCTAATGAACCCTCTATCAAATTTTGCTACTTCCTTGAACATCTTGGAGTCTCTTGTCATATGTGAAAAGAAAATACTTTTTAAGATTCATGTTTTTTCTTTCTTGGAAACTTTTAAGGCTACTTCTACAACCATAAATGTTTCTCTTCCTTTCTTTTTTCTTTGGTTGAATGTAGGAGTTTGTGTAGGTGTTCTCTTTTGCATTCCTTGACTGAGTAGCAATGGTTGGCATGATCTCCTTTGCATTATTTGATTGGGTAGCAATGTCAAATAGTCCTCAGCAGTATGTCCAATCTTTTCACATCTTCCATAGATTTCTCCTAACAAATCAAACCTATTTCTTAGTGGAATATGACTTCTTTTCACCTAAGACTATCTCCTTTCATAACAAAGTCTCCCCCTAGACTCTTGCTTCACATTCCTTTTTATTATAGGTCAAATATTCCAACAAGTATTACCCTTGTACCCATACTTACCATAGCTTTAATAGAATCCTTTGAACCTAGATTTACTTCTCTTACCAAGTCTGTGTCTTCTTTCTTTAGCAGTTGGTGTGACAACCTTCTTTCTATAACTAACAGCTTGTCTCCTATGGATAGGAGCCTCCACCATATGTTTTCTAACTCATTTTAACTTGGATTGGTCTCACTTTTCCATCACGTCATTGTGCTTGCTTTCTGGCACAAACATAGTTTTTTTCTTTTCTTCTATCTTCACACTCAGCTTCTCAATGCAACCAAGTCCTTTCTTTCCCCTGGAATGAGGTCTTTGATTACTTAGACACTCATCCAACTTTCTGGTAGCATTCTCTTTGATGGCATTTGCTAATGATGACTTTCCTTTCATTTCCATGGCTTGCATATAGCTTTCTTTATACTTTTTTAGCTTGAACTCGACCTTGTGAAGCTTAGCTTGCAAAATCAGCACCTCTTGCTCTTGTGCAATCACCTTAGTGCCAAGATCTTCGTATATCTTGCCTTGCTCAGCCTCAAGTACGATCAGCTCTTCAATCCTCTTCAAGTACTCCTCTTCTTTTGCTTTGAATTCCTTTTCATTCACCTAGAGATTAGATTCATTAACAATAGAACTTTCATACAACTTTTTGAGATGCTTTACCTCTTTTTCTAGCTTGCTATTTTTTTGCAAACAAGCTTTTAACTTATTCTTAAGTTGCTGCAACAACTTATCCTCTTTCTCTTCTGTTGATTCCTCCTCACTTAAAGATTCTTTGTCATCATCTACTTAAGTGACCAGCACATCCTTTGCAGCATCATCATCAGAATCATCATCAACTTCTTCTTCAGAATCCTCTTTATCTAGGTTGCTCAAATAATTTTTTCTTTTGGATCTAAAGAACTGCTTTTTCCCTTTAGCACTTGAATTTTTAGCTTTAGGATAGCTGGATTTCTTTGTTCTCCACCTTGGGGTAGGCTCATCATCATCATCACTGCATGCTTCTATTCTCTTTGGGTAGTCTATGGTAAAGTGCCCTATGTCTCCTTTATACTTCCCTTTTCCTTTCCTTAAGTTCCTGGTGATGTATGTCATGACTTCATCCAGCTTAGAATCACTGTCTTATTTTTCAGAGCTGTTGTCGGACTCTTCTTCTTGGTCTTTAATTTTTAACTTCTTTATTGCCTTGAATGCTAGCTCCTTCTCCACTTTAGCCTTCTTTTCTTTCTTCATTAGGGTTATTCTCATTTCATAAGCCACCAATATACTGTGTAAGTCATCTAAGGGTAGCCTATCTAGATCTTTATCTTTTAAGGAAGAGACTTTGGCGTTGTAAGCATATGGCAAGGTCCTGAGTATTTTCCTTACCACAGTGGCATCGTGGATCTCCTTTGCATAGCCTTTGATGGAGCACACAATTTTGTTAACTTTTATGAAGAATCCAACTATAGTCTCATTGTTTATGTCTTCAAATATACTCTTCCAAATTTGTAGTTTGGCTTCCTTTATAACTTTGTCTCCTTCATAGATATTCTTTGATTTGTACTAGATTTGTTTGGTTGTGTTGCACCCCATCACCTTGGTTAATTCTTTATCGGACAGGGAGGCATATATAAGGCATGTCTCGCCTTTCCATCACACTTTAAGTTCTTATTAGCCAGCGTTATAGGATCACTTTCAACAATAGGGATGAAGCCACTAATAGCAGACTCAAACATATTAAGACCAAGGGACATCAGATATAGGAGCATTTTATTCTTCTAGAAGTGATAATTCTGTCCATCAAACATATGAATGCCCTTGCAATTAACACTATTCATGTTATCCATGATCTTAAGTTGTAGTAGAGATAAAAACTCACACAGCAATGCACAACTTCAATTCAAAGTAGAAAAATTGGATCAACAGAGGAACTGACTCTAATACCACTTGATGAGAACCATTGTAGGTCTTAAACTGAAAGGGTGGTGAATTAGTGTGAACTATCTTCTTTTTACAAATTGATATGGATTTAACCCCTGTGGCTTGTTAAAACTGATGATCTAATTTTTAATTTTCTCCTTTATGTGAATGTGATCGTATGAATAAAAATTAATGCGCAAGCACCCAAGAACATATGACAATTTTGCATGGTTCACTTAACCACGTCCTCCGTGTGATAGGATCAGTCCTAAATCACATAATCCACTTTTGTTATCAAGGGATACAGTTATGGTATGGAAGGATCACTCCTTAACCACTTGTGGAAGGACTACTTCTTAACCACTTATAATGATCTCTTAATCATGGAGTTGATTTCCCAATCACTACAAGGGTATCCCACCCTTTTTCAACATGTTTATCAAGAGTTTGTGATTAAAACCTTTTTTGGAGAGTGATCACTCAATGTATACAAACTGCTAAAGCAAAATATGGATCTTGTCTTTCCTTTGCTATTGGTGTTGTTTCACTTACTGCCAATGCTGACCATGCACACTGTCGTTGCTGTTCGCACGCATTGCTACTATTATTTGTGTGCACTGTTAATGCTGTTTGTACATACTACCATGTTTGTCCATTGCTATCTGCACTCGTTGCCGCGTCTGTCCGCTGCTGCCTACGTGCTTAGTTAATATTGTTCGTTTGCATTGTTGCATCTGCCTACTGTTTGCACGCATTATGACTGCTATCCGTATACACTGTTCCTACTATCTGCATGTGCTACTTTTTTTATCGGCTCGCATTGTTGCTATTATCCGTGCGCATTGTTATTGCTTTCTCACATTGCTGGTGCTCTCCCAGCACACTACAACAATTTTTCTTGTGTTGTTGCTGCTCTCTCTACACATTGCAGCTATTTTCTCATGTAGCTACTACTTTCCTCGTGCGCTATAATAGTTTTTTTGTGTAGCTACTATTCTCCCCTCATATTGCAATTGTTTTCTTCTGCTGTTGCTACTCTCAAGTATTGCTACTACTTTCCTTATGCATTGCAACAATTTTCTCGCATTGTTGTTGCTCTTCTTGCGCACTACAGTAGATTTCTCTCACAATAGATGGTTTGCTGGTTCAATCTCGAACCTACTGTTGCACTTTCTACATGTGGTTGCTAATTCCTAGACCTATTACTGCACATTCTGATTTTTTGATTGATTCTTGGGCATGCTTCTGCTACTGGGAAGCCTCCTGAGGTGCTGCTGGTGCTGGTATAGCTTCCCGAACGTGTAAGGATGTGCTGCTACTACTATTATACCCTTTTAGACGTGCAAGAATGTGCCACTGGTGCTAATATACCCTCCTAGACATATAGGGACGTCTACTGCTACTAGTATACCCTTTTAGATGTGCAGGGATATGCTGCTAGTGCTGGTATACCCTCCTAAACGTGTTGCTGCTACGAAGAAGTCTCTTGGATGTGCTGCTGCTGCTGAGAAGCCTCTTAGATGTGCTACTGGTGTAGGGAAACCTCCTGGATATGCTGTTGATGCTAGAAAATGTATTGGATGTGTTATTGGTGGAAAGAAGCCTCTTGGAGGTGTTGATGCTACTAAGAAGTCTCTTGGACATTCAGGGATGTGCTGCTGGTTTCTTAAAAAGCCTTATAGATGTGTTGGTATGGTGGTTGGTTGTTGCTGTCACCTTTGTGAGGCCTTGCTGGTGCAATGGCTATTTTGGTGAGGGTTTGCTTGTGTGGGTGGGCCAACTACCTTGCTCTTTTTCTTTCCAACTTGGCCAGCTACACCTTGCTTCTTCTCCTTAGTAGCTACTACACTCTCTTTGGTTGGCTACCTTGTTATCTCTTCTTGGTGGCTGTTGAACTCTCCTTGGCTTGCTAGCTTATCCTCTTTTTTTCTCTCCTTGGTTGGTTGCCTTATTGCCTCTCCTTAGTGGCTACTCCTTTCCCTTTGGCTGGTTACACCTTGCTTGGTGGCTGCCTTCTCTTTTGCCATTCACCTCTCTTTTTCCCTAGGTTTACCACTCACTTCTCTCTTTAGGCAACTCTTTTTAGTTTTCTGTAGCATATAACCTTCTTGCAAGTCATATATGGGTATTTATAAAGCCTTGAGATTAGAGTTACACAATCATCAATGGTCATCATTAATTCCCATATGTTGCCCTATAATCAACGGTCAGATTTGATTCTTAAAATTTAAGGTCAATGGTCAATGGTTAATCTTGACCCTTAAAATTTAGGATCATGGTCAACGTTGACTTCTTAACGCTAGGGTTGACTTGTCATCACCGGTTTCTCCTAATGACCTCACTATATCTTAACGATATTCATAATATCAAATCAACACATATAACCGTGTGAGATGGTGTTGACAACAAATCCAACATTAGTCATTAAAGATGGGCTTAACAAAAAGTAGAGAGTTAAGACCAGTAGAAGTAGAGAGTTAAGACCAATGGAGGTAATGGTGAGAACTGCAAAGGAGAGAATGGCATAGGAGAGAACTGTAAAGGAGAAAATAGCAGAAAGAAAGGGGAAGATTAGTTTCTTGTAACAATAGCCTGTGCACATTGCCACAGACTTGGCCTCGATCAACCAACGACCTGCATGACATTAGCAATTCACTTGACTCAAATGCTAGTTCAACCTTCTTCGAGAGTTAGAATGTTGCTATCCGAAGATAGAAAGAAGCACATAAAGTAGATAAGAGATATTGAGAACTTGGAAACTTAGAAGCACACTCAAACCAACTTGCGGCTCTTATACATAATGGGATGCCCCTTTTGCATTAAAATACCACCAATTGCAAAATTAGAAGAATTAGTATGTACCTTATAAGGTTTTGTGTGGTCAGGAAAAGCCAACACTGGTTTGTTAGCTACCACTTCCTTGAGCACCTCAAATTCTCTTTGGTATCTAGCGTCCCAACTCCATGTTCTATTCTTATTCAACAAATGAGTGAGCGGAGTTGCAATAGAGGAGTAGCCCTTTATAAACCTTCTATAATAGTTGACAAGGCCTAAAAACGATCGTACCTCAGTTACCTTCTTTGGTGGCTCCCAGTTATGGATGGCTTGCACCTTGAACTCATCCAACCGTAGTTTGCCCCCGTTGACAATGTGCCCTAAGAATGTGACCTCTTATGTACAACTCATGCTCTTTTAATACTTGAAAAACTTGTTGCAGATGTTCAATATGCTCATCCAATGTCTTACTATAGACAATGATATCATCCAAATATACTATGACAAATTTATAAAAAATGACTTGAAAACTCTATTCATAAGAGTGTAAAATGTGGTAGGGGCATTTGTAAATCCAAATGGCATAACTAAGAACTCAAAGGAGCCAACCTCGTAACACAAGTGGTCTTTTGCTCATCTCCTTCAATAATCCTGACTTGGTAGTATCTCGATCTTAAATCTAGCTTTGTGAACCACTGTGTTTCACCTAGTTGATTACACAAATTAGCTATTAATAGAATGGGATGCTTATTCTTCACGGTGATTTTGTTGAGTGCCCGATAGTCGATGTACAACTGAAGTGACCCATAGTGTTTTTTTTTGGAAAAGCATGAGTGCACCATATGAAGCCTTTGACGGTTGAATGTAACTCGTATCCAACAGCTCCTTAAGTTGCCTCCTGAGTTCCTCTAACTTAAGGGGTGCCATTCGGTAAGGCACCGTAGTAGGTGATCTTGCACCAAAGACTAACTCTATCTTGTGGTCCACCTTTCGTTTAGGTGGGAACTTCTTAAGCAATTTGGGAGGCATAATGTCCTTGAACTCCTTTAGGACATGAGAGACTTCTTTGGGTAGAACCTTTGATGAGGAAATATCCTTTCCATCCTTCAAGGATATAAGAAAGGTGGGTTGTGCCTTCTTCACCCCTTTAGAAAGCTACATGGCTGAAATTTGCCTAGATTAAAAGCTGGTTTCTCTAGCCAAAGGCACCATGTAGGTGTTGTCTTCCTCCAAGATACACATTGTGTTGGCAAAAGAAATAGGTACGGCCTTAACATGATCCATAAACTCCATACCAAGCACAACTGGATAATCATCCATTGGTATAATAGAAAAGTCTACAAGGCCTGAGCAATGTTGAAAATTGACTTTGGCTCTGAATTTACTGCCTTAAGCCATCCTCGCTCCTTATTGTATTTGATGCCCAATCGTCTTGCATCCTTTTCCTAAAGAGAGTTCTTAGAAGCTCTAGTATCCATTATGGCTTTAACCACTTGGTTACTCACCTTTACTTCCACGTATAATTGTCCTTTTTCTCAGTTTTAGGCACTTCGACTTTGGATTTGATGGCATTGAGGATTTGCAAGGATCCCATCCTCATCTTTTCATGTTGCTGTTGTTCCTCCCTTTCTTCAACTATGGCAGAAAGCTTGGCTTACCTCAGGCAATCCCTTACCTTATGCGGCCCATCGCAAAAGTAGCATTTGAGAGGGGCCCTATCACTGCTTTGACCCTCCTTGGTGTTCTTCCTTTCCTTAGGCCCATTTTACTTGTGAAAAAGTCCTTTGTTTAAGGAATTATCTCCCCCACTCTTTCCCTTGCCATCTTTGTCCTTATGAAACTTGGGCTTTTTTGAATTTCTTGAACTCTATTAGTGATTTGGCAATGGAAATAGCGGTGGCAAGATCTTGAAAACCATGTCTTTGGATCTCCATCTTCACCCAATTTTGTAAGGCATAAAGAGATCTTTCTTAGGGGAGTTTTCTTTTATAATTTTTTTGTGAACTTTTTGAAAAAAGGTGCGAAACCCTTGGGGTGATTGGGGGATCATTGTAAGTGGTTATGGAGTAATCCTTTCATAGTGATTAAGGAGAGATCCTTCCATTATATCATCTATATCCCTTAATTACAAGAGTGGATCGTGTGATCTAGGAATGATCTTATCACACTATAGATATAGCTTACACATTGTGGGTGAACCACATAACCATTCTGTGTGTTCTTGGGTGCTTGTGCTTGCTAGATATCCATACAACTATTCTCACATAAAGAAATAATATAAAATTGGGTCATAGACTTTAACAAGTCACAAAAGTTTAATCTAGACAGATTTGTAAAAAGTAAGCATCTCACACTGATTCATCCCCTCTCCCTCTTAGTGTGAAACACAAAAAGGTCCTTATCAATTAGTATTAGAGTGTGGTTCCTCTATTGATTCATTCTACCTGCTTTGATCTGAAATTTTTTTGCTATTGCTGAGAATCTTTACATTTACTGCTAGTTAATATCATGAAGAGCATAAACAGTGTTAATAGCAAGGATATTTCCACGTTTGATGGACAAACTTATAAATTATAAAAGAATAAAATGCTTTTATAATTGTTGTCACTTGGTTTGAGTGTGTTTAAATCTATTGTCAATAGCTTCACTCCTACTACTGAAGGTCTTGATATGACAACTATTATTAAGAAGAATTTAGAGTGTAATGGAAAGACTATAAATGCCTTATATGACTTCTTATTAGACAAAGAATTCACAAAAGTGATGGGGCGCAATATAGCCAAATAAATTTGGGATAAATTAAAGAATATTTATAAAGAAGACATGGTTATGATGGAAGCTAAGTTACAAATTTGGAGGAGCAGATTTAAAGATGTAAAGATGCTGAATGATGAATCAGTGGATGCCTTCTTTACAAGAGTAAATGAAGTTATTTGCTACAGAGAGGAGATAACAATGTTACTGTAGTAAGAAAGATACTTAGAACTTTACTAGAAGCTTTTAATGCCAAAGTTTCCTTCATAGAAGATAAAGATTTGGATAGGCTATCCTTGAATGACTTATATAGCATATTGGTAGCTTGTGAAATGAGCTAAGCCCTAATGAAGAAAGAAAAAAAAGCCTAAGGCAGAGAAGTAGTTGTCCTTTAAGGCAATTAAGAAATTAAAGATTAAAGAACAAGAACAAGAATCCAACAGCAACTCTGAAGTAGAATATGGTGATACTAATTTGATAAAGTCATAACATACATCACCAAAAATATGAGGAAAGGAAAAGGGAAATGGCCATGGTTATGGAAATAGCTTTAAAAGCTTCCAAGAAAGAAAAATCTTAGATCCTTAACAATGGTTGCTCTTCACATATGACAAGAGACTCCAAGGTGCTGAAGGAAGTAGAAAAATATAATGAAGGGTCAATCACATTTGGCAATGATAATGCCTTTAAAGATTAAAGATGTTGGTGTTGCGAAAATTGGTGCAGAAAAGCTAAAATCAAGGGAAGTACTTTATGTTGAAGGGCCATAATCTAATTAATGTTAGTCAACTTTGTAATAATGGGCATAAAGTTACTTTTAGTAAGAATGGTTGCATGATAAAGAGATTAAGTGATGGTGTTGTTCTTACAAAGGGAGAATGAACAAATGGAAACTTATAACAAGTTTCCAATAGCAAGAACACATGCTATATGAGCACTAAAGATGAGAATTTGTTGTAATATAGGATATTGGGACATCTTGGACAAAAGGGCTTGAACAAATTGTCCAAAAATAAAGTTGTGAAAGATGTACCTAAGCTAAAGAGAGAAAGAAATATCATTTGCAATGCTTGTCAAAAAAGGAAGATGGTGAATGCTACCCACAAAAATTTGGAGATTCAAACAAAGAAGCCATTAGAGTTCATTTATTCAGATATATTCACCAAACCTTTGTTAAGAGAGATATTCTAGAAGTTAAAGCTGACTTTATGTGTTTAGCCACCCCCTAGAGGCTGAAATATGCCTCTAAACCCCTCTTACCTTCCTTCTTATATTATTTTTTGGATTTGTTGTTAAAGGGGGAGATATTTTACATAAATCCAAAGAGAGTGTATATTGATCAAATGGGGTAGTAGCTTAATAAATCCAAAGGGAAAAGTCAAATAAAAGGGGAGAAATTATAAAAGTGGAGAAGTAGAAAAAAGAGGGAGTTAAAGGTTATTTCCAATTGATAGCATGCCTACATGTAAAAAGGGAGATGTATGTTTTAGGGGGAGTTTTTCCTTTGATGGTTAATGTTGGATTTGTTGGAGTTAAAGGTTGACATTGCTACTTGTGCTTAATTGTTGATTTATAGTTTAATGTGTTGCTAACAAATCTAAAGAAAGAATTGTTAAACCCATCTTTGATGGTTAATGTTGGATTTGTTGTCAATAGCATCTCATATATTTGTCCTTGTTGATTTGATGTTATAAGTGCCTTTGAGATGTATTTGCCGTATTTACAAAGTGTTGAAAGCTAGGCTAGCTAGTGTGTGACTTGCCTTAGGAGGAGAAGAAGGATGTTTAATTAGAAATTTGAACACCCAAGGTATGGGTCCCTTGGCTTCTTTGCAAGGAAGCAAGTAGTTTGTCACAAAGGGAAAGTAAAGGGTTTCCTCAACTATACAAAGGTTAAGGACGATAGCATTGGTGGAATTTGACGAGAATAAGGAGAGAAAGCAAAGCCAAAATCAAGATTCTGCTAGCCCCACTTTGCACTTGCCAAGTTGGACTAGAGGTAACAGCCTAAACTACTGCAAAACCAACAGCAGCACCAACTAATGAGCAACTTGTTATGACAGAAGTTAAGGAAATTGCTCAGAAGCCACCAACAATAATAGTCACTAGTGCACTTATTAAATAATTATAGGAAGAAACAAAAGTTGGAATTGCACAGAAAGCTCTGTTAGAAATTGGTGGGGATCTTGAGAAGGCTGTATCTCAAAAAGAAAGGTCTTTCAATTGTCGACAAGAAATCCAGTTGACTTGCAGTTAAAGGAAAGATTGGTTCCCATATACAAGACTTTCATATTGGGGTGTTGATAGAGGTTAATTATGAGACTGATTTTGTTAATAGGAATAAAAAGTTCAAGGAACTATTGATGATCTAGCAATACAAGTTGTGGCCTACTTGCAGGTGCAATTTGTATTCGTTAAGGATATTCCCAAAAGCAATGTGAACAAGGAAAATGAGCTTAAGATGCAAAGAGATCATTTGTCAAAGCCGTTAATGACAGGTCAACCCAATATTCAAGGAGTCAATGCCAATTGTTGACCCAAATTTCAAGGAGTTAAAGTTGATCATTGAACCTAAATTTAAGGAATCAATGTTGACCATTAATGGTAGGGTAACCTTAAATTCAAGGAATTAATAATGATCATTGATGATAGGGTAACCCTAAACTTAAGCCTTATAAATACCTATGCAACTGCCAAGAGAGGAAAGAAGAAAGGATAAGAGATGCAAAATGTAAAGAGATAGTGGCAGAAAGGATAAGAGCAACAGAACATAAGAGAGTGAGCCGTAGAAAGGGTGAGAGTAATAGAACATAAGAAGGTGAGTGATAGAAACATAAAAGAGAGTTGTAGAAAATAAAAGAGAGAGCTATAAAGAACAAAAGAAAGAGTTGCAGAGAAACCTGATAGAGCATAAAAGAGAGAAACTCAGTAAAATAGAAAAGAGAGAAACCCGGTAGAGCACAAAAAAGGAGAATAGCAGAAAGTGAGGCAAAAAGGGAGCTGCAAAACAGAAAGAAAGAGCTACTAAAACAAAAAGAGAAAGCTATAGAAACAAAAAGAGAGAGTTGCAAAAATTGCCAAAAGAGAGCAAAAGAAATATGGCAAGGAGAGTTGAGAACTAATAAAGAGGACAGAATTGGCAAAGAGCTAAGATTAGTAAAAAAGACAAAACTGGCAAAGAGATAATACTAGCAGAGAGGAGAGAACCAATAGAAAGTTAAGACCAATAGAGAGGGTAAAAACTAGCAATGAGGAAGGAAATACTAACAAAAAGCTTAAGGATAGAATGGTAGAAAGCATAACAAACAAAGAGCATAGACTAGTAGAGGCAGAGAGTTGAGACCATCAAAGGTAGTGGTGAGAACTACCGAGGAAAGAACAGCAAAAAGAAAGGAGAAGAATAGTTTTATGCAACAGGAGTTTGTGTACATGGAGAGATCTTTCTCAAGAGAGTTTTTGTTATAATCTTTATATGAACTTCTTGCAAAAGGGTAGGAAACCCTTGGGATGATCAGGAGATCATTGTAGGTGGTTAAGGAAAGATCCTTCTACTATATCATTTGTATCCCTTGATTGCAAAAGTGGATCATGTGATCTAAGAGTGATCCTATCATTTGTATCCCTTGATTGTAAAAGTGGAAGGTCCTTATTAGATGGGCCATTTTAAGTAGTTACAAGGATCAATGATAATGCCTACAAATTGGATCTCTTAGATGGGTTTAATGCTACTTTTAATATTTCTAATTTTCTCTTTTTGATTAAGGTGATAATTTAAGGATGAATCCTTTTAAGAAAAAGAGGAATGATAAGAAACTTATGATGATGTGTTGAGGACTTTAGGAGATTTAAGGGGTCCATTATAGATTCTAGAAGGTAAAATCATGCAAGTTAGAGCCAAAAAAATGAAAAAAGTATTAAATATGCTAATTAAGGATATCTAAGCCAACTAAGTTACAAATGGTATGAATTCAAACTTGAAAAAGGACTGAAGCTTTATTAATATGGTTGGATTACTTAATAGGCTTGAGTTAAGTAATAAAATCCACTTTTAAATAGAAACACATTCCTCCCCTTAGGCTTGATACCAATGAGTGACGGATCAAGACAATGAAAGAACGAGAGAGACTTATGAGAGAGAGTGAGAGACAGATGACACAGATAGATAAAATAGAAAGAAATTTTATTAACTGGTATAGGATATTTTATAAGAAGAGTTTACAGAGAGAGAATTTACAAAAGTTTTTAGAGAGAGAGTATTGGGGTTTGGGATCGATGAATCAATGATTTTTTAGTTTTCATTTAATGCCTTCAAATCTCTTGAATGCTTCCTTTTATAAAGGGTTGAGGAGCCTTTTGGAGTGGGAGCCACCAAAAGTTGTTTTGTCTTCTTTTGAATCTATGGCAAACCAATGGAATTTGCTTTATCAAAAGAAGCTTTTGTTTTGAGTGGGAATCTATTTTCCACCTAAAGCAATTTCATCTTTTTGTGATAATGCTCCTAGGTTGGAATCTACTTTTCCACTAAAAGGAGTTTTGTCATTTTCTCAGCTTTATCAAAAGGAATATTCCAAAACAATCATCTTCGTTATCTTAAAGCAAGTGCATTGAGTCTTCAAATGTGCTTGAGTCTTGGACTTGTGAGACTTGGGCTAAAGTTCCTTTTGAAGAGGTTTTGGATTGCAATATTTGTTTCATTATTGCAAAGTACTCTTCATCAGTATGGGCTTGGGCTAGCCTTGTCGTTGCATGGAACTTTTGGGCTAAGAATAGTGAATTGGCCTTTACAAGAACTAAGTCTAGCTATTTGGACCTTTTGATTCTTCTCAAGCCAATTTTGTAGGTTTTAAGGTTTTTATGGGGTTTTGGGTTTTGTAGGTAGGTTATTTTTGTTTTAAACAAAGTTGGGCTTCTTTTTCTTAGACTGTATTAACCTAAGGTTTTATGGGTTTTAGAGATGACTAGGTTTTTATGGGGTCTAAGGTAGGCTTAACCTTAGGTTTTAAAAAAGATTGTCCTGAGTTCATAAGGCTAAGGATTTTGGATTTGTTGTGTAAAAGTTTACAGTCTTTGTGCATTAAAGGATTTTTTTTTTCACATAACAAGATAGAAAAGATGTACAAGGATTTATTCACTCATAATGTTGGCCAGGCCTGTCTCCCATCATAGCCACTAGGTTTTCATGATCTTTATTGTTTGGTATCTGATGCTCTTCCTATAGATCAAAATCTTCTAGGTTTGTATGATCAGGAATTCCTTTCACCAATGTTTCTAACTCTCCAATTTTCTCTTTAAGCCTAGTATGTGGAGTGTAAAATGGTAATTGGACCTAAGAATAAGCATTTCTTATGAAAATGCTTTGAATGTTGTCTTGGGCATAAAGAGTGTATTCTAGATAACTGTTTTGGTATTACTATCAATTGTTGATGTAGATCCTGATGATTTTGACTTATTCGATCGATACTAAAGTTGTTTCCTAAGGTTGGGAAGATTTGTGCAAAATCCATTGTCCATATCTTATGTGGAAATGATGTTGGGCCAAGATAAGGGCTCCTTTAACCATTTTTGAAGGAGTTGATTTGATATTTACAAGTACTCTAATGTACTCTAATATTTGGTCTTTTTCCCAATAGGTCTAATATTGTGATTGCCAATTTTTGTGTAAACATCTTAATATGTGAGACATCAAGGAAACGTATTTTGCTTAAAAATCAAAAATATAATAATGTTTAAACAAAAATGGTTGGTGTATGCTATGTAGATTTGATCTTGCCCATGTACACATGTGTTTTGTGAATGCTAATTACTATTATAATCATAAAGTTATTTACTAACATAGGATATCTTATAGTCCTGGTCTTCTGTTCATAATAGACACTCCTATATTGTTTCCAACAATCTAAAGATCTAAAATGGGAACACAACGCCTTCCTTTGGCTAAAATCCCTTAATGATTCAAGACAAAAACACTTGGAAACAACATAACAAGGTTAGTTTTGAATATAGATATTCCAATGGGACTGTAAAATAGTCCTTTGGCTAATGGACATTTAGATAACAAAACAGCAAATTATACCATTATAATCAATGATTCTAGGGACATGAGAAGTTGACAAGTGTAGTTATCCTAATGATATAGGATCTCGTATCCTTTGGGGTATGTCCTCAAAGTGTCATAGAGATAATGTGTGGAGACCATTATTCTCAAACTTGTATTCTCACGAGTCATAATGCCCTTAAGGAATTGTTAAATCTCCTACATTTTGTTAATGAATTACTACTATTGTGCCTAAAAGATCATGTCCTAAATTTCTTAAGGAAATTTTTTAAGATATATTTTCCTAAAGAAAAACATTATTGGAATTGTGTTTTGAAAAGAATTTGAAAATTTAAGGCTTGGAGTGGCCAAGTCCTTTGTCAACCTTTTATGTGATAGAAATGTAATATTTGGTTGGATATCACTCATCTTTCCTTTTTCTTTGTTAGACTTATGTGGTGGTAATTTAATGGATTGCCAACAACCCTCTGCAATGTTTAACTAGTCTTGAAGATTTCTTAATTTGATGCTTTGAACTTGCAATATCTATTTAATAATGTCTAATTTTTATTTTATATTTTGAAATGTCTTTTGAGAGTCTTATAGTGATTACAAAATTGCAAATCTATTTTAGTAGATGTAAAAGATAATGCCACAAAGTTAGGAATTACTAAGATCTTTTCCCGACATCCAGACTTAATGTAAACATTTGATCTAAGATGTAATTTGGCCTATGTTACTACTTCTTGAAATGTAGCAAAAACCTTGTAAAAAGGGCTTTTGAAATCTTTGATGTTAGCAATAATAGATGTCTAACTATGGTAGATACTAGTTATTCTTCCTCTAACCAGAAGATAGAAATTAAACATAAATGTGGGTTCTTTTTGGTATTTAGAGGAAAGATGTTCAACAATGGAATTGCAAACCTTGATCTTTTTAGGGACTAGAGATTGTAGGTTTTAAATTGCATCAACTAGTGCTTCATCATGCTAATCAAGATCTTGTGGTGGCCAAAGATAAAATGTTTGCTTGTGTCCTTTGGGTAAAATTGGAAAGGTGATGTTTGCAAATTGTACATAAGATTCCTAAGCTTGTGCATAGGATCCTTAAGTAGTCTTTCTTAGAACTTTATCCATCTGCAAAGACTTTCTAAACAAAATAGAATGTCAATTATATATATAAATTTGTAAGTATAGATGTTAAATGTAAACTACAATGTCCTATAAGAAAACATTATTCATGAAATATTTGCTTTATTAAGATGTAAAACAAAATGTTTATAATTCTTTTGAATTCAGATGTTAAAGCAAAAAGGATGTCTAAAATGTTTAAAATAACAAAATAGGAAATACTTTTGTAGTTATACAAAAGATGTAAATTTTTACGTTATTTTGTTAAGGAAAACATCTTTATGTGCTGGATGTAGGAAAATATCTCAATTTTAATGTTAATAATTATAAGTTCTTCAAATTTTGATCTAAGAGTAAGATTTTTAAGTAAATGGATTAGAAGATAAACAAAATGAATGTTGATATAATAATCTAATTTGATCTAATGATGGGCTTCAAAAGGTGTTCCTTTAATGTTTTTCCTTGAAATTTGTTAATTCAGAAGCAAATAATGTATTAAGTTGATTAATAAGATTTTATTTTTTAGCTTGATCAAAAAAGTTAATACTAGATATAGAATCTATGAACTTTGCATAGGAAAAATCTAAGTTATTTAAGTATAATATGATGAAGGTGAAATATGAAAATGCTAAATTATAAAATGGCTTACAATAGATATATATATATATATATATATATATACATAATAGTATTATATTTAAGTAATTTAATTATAAATATATTTGTAATTTACATATAATAAGACTTAAAAACTAATTTATACAATGTATTACTAAATATAAGTCATTTAAGTCAAATAAGTTTAATGTAAAATATATTATAATTTATATATTTTTATTTTTAAATAGTCTATATACTTTTTTGTTAAAGAATAAAATATTTTAATATAAATAAGATAATCTACATTAAAAAAAT
This sequence comes from Ceriops decandra, assembly GCA_020615895.1. Classification (NCBI taxonomy): domain Eukaryota; kingdom Viridiplantae; phylum Streptophyta; class Magnoliopsida; order Malpighiales; family Rhizophoraceae; genus Ceriops; species Ceriops decandra. The sequence continues at coordinate 6,177,976 of JAHLGO010000001.1, forward strand.
AAGTATCAATATAACATAATATATAGTTGTATGTATTTTCATTAAAATATAAATCAATATACCATATAAATATTTTCTCTAATTTTATGATTCATAATTGAAAAAAGGAGAAAGAAAAAAAAAGTTATGAAATGGCATGACTCTTATCTCCCAGAAAATAAAAATATAGAAAAAAAACTTTTATCATTACTTTTAGCCTAGTGACAAAAATTATCACTTATATCTTTTACAACCTAAGTTTAAAGCTTGTAAAGTCCTCAAGGTTTTCAAAACTTTACCATTTTTTAAAGGTAACTAAACCTAAAAAATTGTAATTGGTTCACTATCAAATTGATCAATTCTTTAGTTTGGTCATTGGTTTTCAAAGCCAATGGCTTTCTTTCCACTAATAATTCTCATTTGAGAATGTAGACATGGTCATTAAGGGTTTGATGAATAAACAGAGTTAGAAAGGAAGTAAGTGAGAGAAAGTGATATAATAATGTGATTAGGTTTTGTTATGATCACTTTAGGAATGCCAAATCTACAAATAATGTTCTTTTAGATAATGGTTTGTATATGTCTTTTGGCAATGGATGCTAAGGCCTTTCCCTCTACCCACTTGGTGAAGTAATCAACTCCCATGATAACAAACTTACAACCTTTAGTGGTAACTAAAATAGGCTAATGATATAAAGTCCCCTTTGGTCAAATAACAATGATAGAGATCTGAGCATGAATTATGTGGTTGGGACTTGGTGGTGGTTTATGAATCTTTGATAAGTGTCTAATTTCTTCACCAAATCTAAGACATCTACATCTATAATGGACCAATAATATGATTGTTATATTGTCTTCTTTGAAAGGATGTTGCTCCCAATATGGTTTTTGCAAATTTTATGGTGAATTCTACACAACTTTGACCATGAAAAGATAACCAATGTCTTACCCTCTACTCTACTTACATCAAGCCTCCTGCCATCTTGATAAGCCTATTGTGATTGCTTGGCAACTCTATTAGTGAGCTTTACAAGAGACATATCGCTTTAACTTATTTTTATTTCTATACTTTGATATATTTTTTGTCCAATATTTTTATTTGTCTATTTCTCTTATTCAATGTTTATAAATTCCATTCTATTATAATCTCAATTGTACATACTCACAAAGGCCTAAACCTAACCTATTCTCCTTATAGCTTAGATAAAAGAAAATATGATCCTTCATAAAGCTTATGACTTTTGTAAAGGATAGTTCTAAAATATCTCACTTAGATTAGTAATTCTTATTTGAGCCTTAAGTGACAAGGAATAAAGTAGTTTGAGGACCTTTGGCCTAATCTAGATTCATTAAACCATATGCCTAATTATTATACCAATAGAGTGATCCATCTATTAAAGCCATTTTTATAGGATAGAAAAACATAAGATTTCCTTATCTTGATGATTACATCATATATTTTCTTTATTCTTAACTTTTAAAATATTATTTAATAATTCATACATTGCCCTTATTTGCTTTATATTAACATATATCCTTACTATTTTGTTTTGCCATATTTTTCATGTCATTTCACATCATTCATGTTGATCATCTTTTACCTTTTAAAGTATTGGCTATTATTCCAAAGCATACATTGTATCAATATAATCATCACTGAACACATGTATAGTTATGTTAAAACATACTTTAAAGATTTTCAAAGGCAAGCAAGAGATTACCCTCCCTCAAAATTAACAATGGTCTCCACAAATGTTTGCTTGAAATAATTAGAATTTACTTTCCTCAAACAAATTTGAGATACTTGAAATCTTAGTAGGAGATAAGCCATCTAAGACACTTATGGCGACATTGGTGACTTATTAGATAATAAAATCCAACTAGCAATGCAAAAGGTAGTTATAAACTTTTAGGATTTAGCTTATTGGTATTTTATGTTTCTAAATGAAAACATGGTCCTCTTAGTAGAATAAATAGAAAATTTGTTAAATCTTTTATATGTCTTAGCTTAAGATGTGTATTTCCCTAGCCTTATCATTAATCATGTGAGTAAATTGTCCAAACTAAATTAGAGTGAGATCCATATTATGACCAAAGTTCAACATCAAGAAGAGTATATTCCAATTGAATACATCATCAAGCATATGATGGAATGCCCTTAGAAAGAGTTCCTTACATGAAATTACTCATTTGTAGTTAATATTGTTCCTAATGGTCATTGGGCACATTCATGAACAAGTAATTGAATTATTACATAATGTAAGAAAGGGTGGAGTTCTTATCGTCATTGCCAAAATGATCTTATACTTGAATCATTGTTGAATTCAAGGAAAGGTCAATTTAAAGGTTGCTTAGTTTTATTATAAGTATGACTTGTAAGCCATATAAATAATCTACTCCATTAATTCACCCTCCCTATATGCCAAAGGGATACACCTTTACTACAAGAATTTTTCAACTTTGATTAGCCCTATATGTTAAAAATCTTAAAATTAATGACCCATTTTTTTTTTAAAAAAAACTTTTAGCTATATATTGAATGGCTAAGCAGAGATCCAATTCTATATAGGTACGAGGAGTATCTTTGGGTTCTTCTTATCACGATAATAAGAGTAATTGTATATGATTTGATGATAGCTAGTGGACAAACAATATCAAAAGAGTTTATCCTATTCACCAAATGACTGGATGATGTCAATTTTGATTACAACAACCCCAATAATCTTGAGCATCTGCAATCTTTTGTTTAAGCATGGAACCATGTTTTCTCCCTTAAAACAATATGAGCTATGGTTTGTAACTTAAGGGCATGGAATTTACATTACTAATGATTTTACATGTCATCCTGTCTTTAAAAGAAAAGTTAAAGTCAAAGATGATCAGGCACCTTAATCACCAAGCCTAGATAAACCAAAATTTGAAGATATTCAACTAAATTCCATAAAGAACCTAAACCAAACCTTTCTTATTAGCCAATTCCTCTAAGAGTTAGACATATCTAAAAAGACAAAAGAATAAATAACTTCATAGTTTTTAGAAGCCCTCCAAGCACTCTGATACTTGTTGATAACAAGGCTTGACCAAAATCAATTACAAGTGACATTTTAAATTGCCTTAAATCAAAATGAAGCCTTTTAATGGGAAAATGCTCACGCAAGAACTTGAGTTGTCAAAAGCCTTTAATATGTTCATGTAAGAGAATCAAAGCTTAGTTTAGTGGATTAAGGTATTTACTCAGCAGAACTTGAGTTAGGAACATGAAGTTGATTTGATCAATCAAAGGAACCAAGAATTATAATAATAGATAACAACTTAAGATGCTTGAATTCAAGAGTTAACTTTGTAGATATAAAGACTAACAATGCTTCATTATAAGTAAGGACTCCAAAATGTCATAATGGATTAAAAGGGTAGTTAGTAAAACTAAAGACATAGTAGCAAAGGTTAAGGAGTTATGCATTGAAATCCTGCCATGACAACTTTTTAACAAATGTCTTAATTGCTTCTTAAAGGACTCAATTAGGCATTACGAACTCATTGCTCATTTTATGTGAAAAACATAAAAGTGGCTACTATTTTCCTTAAGACTAAAATCCCCTTACTTTTTGAATGTAAATACAAGTGCAAGGAAAATGTTGCCATACTTATAGTTAACTTAGTTGAAAATGTCCTTTTAATTTTTGGATATAAAGGGAAAAGTAGGCTTTTTTAGTTTAATCTGACATATGATTTGTTATACTAGTTAACACTATCAGAGATGAAGGATGCCCATTAGTACATCATAGCATTTTATGCACTAACATTCATCATCTTTATAATGACAATCACTCTTTTTAACACATTGAGATAACAAAGGTACAATATAATAAATCATAAGGAGTTCCCAATTGGCAAGACATAAAATCATAACACGATGTTTTACGAGAATAGTGGAGGACAAAATTAAGGAGATAATTGGTTGCATAGTTAGGATTCAAGCCTTGGTTAAGGAATTAAAGGAGTAATTATAGCAAATATCTTAAGCATTCATTGAAGGAAAGTTCTTTTACCTTAAATGGCAAATGATTTCAAGCAACTTTAGCATTAAGAATATTCCTAAAGCCTTTTATCTATCCTTAGTCAACAATGCAAATCTTTTGTTTTAGGATTGATGAGGACCTTTTAAAGTTTCACATTAAAAGGGGGAAGGGGTAAATTAGTGTGAGAAGCTTGCTTTTTAAAAATTTTTCCGGATTAACCTTTGTGACTTATTAAAGTTAATGATTTATTTTTTTATCCTACTTCTTTATGTAAGAGCAGTAGTATGGATATCAATCAAACGTGAGTACTTGAGAACACATAGTAATTTTTATGTAGTTCACTTACAATGTGTGAGCTATATCCACAGTGTGATAGGATCACTCCTAAATCACACAATTCACTATTGTTATCAAGGGATATAGTTAATGTCATGGAAGGATCACTCCTAAATCACACAATCTACTCTTGTTATCAAGAGTTATAGTTAATGTCGTGGAAGGATCACTCCTTAACCACTTACAATGATTTCTCGATCACTTTAAGGGTATCCCACCCTTTTTCAATAAGTTTATCAAAAGGTTTGTGACTAACATTTTCCTAAGAAGGATCACTTAAAGTGCACAAGCTATTAGTGTAAAATGTGGATCTTTTCTTTCCTTTGCTGTTGATGCTACCTCCCCTGTTACCTTGGCAAGTTCCCTCACCTACTACCTTGGTAGGTTCTCTTCCCTTGCTGCTGGTGCTACCTCTCTTATTGCTTTGGCAGGTTGCCTCACCTGCTGCCTTGGCAGGTTCTCCTCCCCTATTGGTGTTGCTTGTCCCGCTACCAAGGCAAGTTTTCTCCTCCTACTGCTAGTGCTGTTTGCCCTACTACCAAAGCAAGTTTTCTCTTCTTGTTACTGGTGCTACCTACCCTGCTACATGGGCAAGTCTTCTCCTTTTACTGCTGGTGCTACCTGTCCTACTACTAATGCTACCTACCTTGTTGTTGGTTTTGCAAGCTATTAGTTGTGATTCACTTGTTGTCAATTTTGCAAGCTGCTACTTGTGATTTACCTACTGTTAGTTATTATGTTGGTTATGCTTGCTGTTGCAATTACTAGTTGTGCTACAAGTTGCTTTCTCCTTCTTTGATGGCTGTTGCAAATTCTCCTTTATTGGTTTGTTAGCTATTGCACCTCTTCTTGATTGGTTGCTGTAACTTCTTCCTTGGGTGGATGATTGGTTATTGCATGTTTTCCTTTAGTTTGGTATGGCTGTTACACACCTTTTTCTTCTCCTTTATTGGTTTGTCAATTGTTGCCTTCCTCTCCCTTTGATAGGGGTACTAGTTGTTGCAACTCCTCTTTTGGTTAGTGTGGCTGCCTCTTTCTTTGGTGGTCACTATCACCTCTTGGCCAGTTGCACCTTTCCTAAGTGTTATACCTCTCTCAGCTGACTACACCTTTCTTTGGTGTTGTAGTCTTAGTTGATCACTTTTTTTTAAGTGGTTGCCTTTCTTTTTGTCATTCTCTCTTTGTAGCTAGTTGGTCTCTCTTTTGCAACACACCCCCATCTTGAAAGATGTATGGATGTATTTATAAGTTTTGAGATTTAAGGTTGCACAATCATCAACGGTTAACATTGATTCCCAAGGGTTGTCTTACAATCAACGACTAGATTTGATTCCTAAAATTTAAGGTCAATAGTCAACATTGACTTCCTAAAATTTATGGTTAATGGTCAAAGGTCCATGGTCAACATTGACTCCTTGACCTCAGAGTTAACCTATCATCAATGGTATTGACCAATAACTTTTTTGCATCTTAACGACATTCAAAACATCAAATCAACACGAACAACTGTGTGAGATGTTGTTGATAACAAATCCAATATTAGCCATCAAAGATGGACTTCACAATCTTCCCTTTTGGATTTATTAGCAACACATTAAATCTACAAATCAACAATTAAGCATAAGCACAGCTCCCCCAAAAATATACATCTCCCTTGTTACATGTACTTATACCTTTAACTCCTCCTTGTTTTCTGCTTCTCCCTCTTGACAATTTCTCCTCCTTTATTCATTAAGCTATTCCCCTTTTGATCAGTATATACTCTCTTTAGATTTATGCAAAAGATCTCTCCCTTTGACAACAAATCTAAAGAATGATAGAAGAGGGAAAAAGAGAAAGGTTAGAGGCATACCTAAGCTTCTAGGGGTTGGTTGAACACATAAGGTTAGCCTTAACTTTTGAAACATTTCTCTTGATAAAGGTTTGGTGAATATATCGATAACTTGTTCTGCAGTAGGCACATACTCCAGCTTTACTTCATTTTCTCCACTTTTTCTTTAATGAAGTGGTACTTGATTTCAATATGTTTAGTTCTAGAGTGTTGGGCAGCATTCTTTGTCAAATTGATGGCATTTTGGTTGTTACAACCAAACAACAATGGCAATTGCACATTTATCTTCATATATTTAAGTTATTGTTTCATCTATAGCAGTTGAGTACAAGACTGAGTAATAGCCACATATTTAGTCTCTACAGCACTTAAAGTCATTGAATTTTGCTTCTTGCTATGCCATGAAACACATCTACTACCCAAATAAAATACACTACTTGACATTAACCATCTGTCATCACAATGTCCAAGCCAATCAACATCTCTATACCCTATATAAATTAAGTTGTCCACTTTTATCATAAAGTATCCCATAATTTGTTGTGCCCTTCATATACCTTAGAATTCTTTTAGTAGCCATAAGATGAGATTCCTTAGGCTCACTTTGAAAGTTGGCATAGAGTGTTATAGAAAAAACAAGATCAAGCCTTGATGCTATCAAATACAATAAGCTTTCAATCATCTTTTTGTATTCCTTCTAATTAACTATGTTGCCTTCTTTATCCTTACTTAACTTTATCCCAAACCTTTTTAACAATTCACAAGCATACTTTGCTTGTGAAAGAAAAATTCTAACCTTACTTTGCAAAACCTGTAACCCTAAGAAGAATTTTATCTCACTTAGCATCAACATCTCAAACTTTTGTTTTTATTTACTAGGCAAAAGTAGTGCAAAGGGCCTCTTTTTCTACAACAAAAATTATGTCATCAATATAAACCATAACAATTAACTAACCTATTTATCTTCCCTTATGTACAAGTTGCTATCCACATTCCCTTTTCTGAACTTTATATCTTTGAGGCATGTATCTAGCTTGGAATACCATGCTCTTGGAGATTATTTTAAGTTGTATAGAACCTTGTTCAATTTGCACATACTTGAACTATCATAATTAAGTATAAAACCATCAGGCTATTTGATAAATACCTCTTTTTTAAGCTCTCCATTCAAAAATACAAACTTCACATCCATTTGATAAACTTTGTAGTTTCTTTGAGTAATAATAACCATGAATATTCTGATTGCTTCAAGTTTAGCCACAGGAGCAAAGGTCTCTTCAAAGTCAACACCTTCTACTTGTGGTAGCCTTTGTAGACAAGCTTTGTCTTAATTTTTTATCACTTTACCTTTTTCATTAAGCTTATTTCTGAAAACCCATTTAGTTCTAATGATGTTTTTCCCTTTAGGTCTAGGTACTAAACACCAAATGTTGTTCTTTTCAATTTAATCAAGCTCTTTATTTATAGCACACACCAATTCCTTGTGCTTCAATGCTTCTTCCACTAACTTGGGTTTAACCTCAGAGATCAATAAGGTTTGTTCACTACCTTTTAGTCTTCTCCTAGTTTGCACAGAGTCCTTTTTATTACCAATAATGTTTCTTAACCTTAACTTTAACTTTGATTTTTTTTGTAAGTTTGGGAATGCCTTAATTTTGCTTCTTCATCACTTGTAACTTGAGAATCAACATTTTCCTCATGCTGAATGCCCTCTGATCCATCACTTTCAAATTCTTTTTAGTTGTCATGCACATTATCTTTAGCTTCCTCATGTTATGATTGCATTGTAGAACCATCTTCAATCACTTTAACTTTAAAACTGTCCACCATTTTTCAACAACCTTTTGTTGTAACATCTGAAGCCTCTTCCATCTGGTACATAGCCCAGGAATATGCCTTCATTAGCTAGCCTTCTTATCAAATTTGTTGAGATGCTTGCCTTTAATTTTCATGAGGCATGAGCTTCCAAACATTTTAAAGTGTTTTACACTGGGCTTCTTTCCATTCCACAGCTCATAGGGTATCTTCTCTATATGTAGTCTCATTAGGCATTTGTTTTAAATATAAGTTATAATGGTGATAACCTCTCTCTAGTAGCCATGTGAAGTACCATGCTCAACCAACATGGTTCTTTCCATATCCACTAGGCTTCTATTCTTCCTTTTTGTCACTCCATTTTATTGGGGTGTGTAGGGATTAACATATTCATGCTTTACTCTGTGCTTCTCTAAATAATTTTCAAATTCACTGTATATGTATTATGTCCCATAGTTCATCCTGAGCCTTTTAATTTTTCCCCTAATTGATTTTCAACTAGCCTTCTATAGCTCTTGAAATTATTGAGAGCCTCTGACTTATGTTTTAAGAACATAATACAAGTCATTCTTATAAATTCATCAACAAAGGAGATAAAGTACCTATCACCCTTTATCGATCTTTGTCTCATAGGCCCATAAACGTCTAAATGAATGATCTATAAAGGCTTGTTTATTTGAATCTCCACATTTTTGTAGGGAATATTCACCATCTTCTTTTTTTTGACACGTGTTGCAAATTGCATTTATTTCTCTTCTCAACTTAGGTACATCTCTTACAGCTTCATTTTTGGAAAACTTTTTCAGCCCCTTTTGTCCAAGATGTCCTAATCTTTTATGCCACAATAAGTTCTTATCTTTGGTGCTTATATAGCATGTGTTTTTGCTTCTGAAAACTTAGTATAAGTTTCAATTTGTTCTTTTACCCTTAGTAAGAACAGCACCATCACTTAATCTCTTTACTGTACAACCACTCTTGTTGAAAGTAACTTCATGTCCATCATCATAGAGCTAACTAACATTGATGAGATGGTGTTTTAACCCTTCAACATAAAGCACTTTCTTTAATTTCAACTTTTTTTTGCACCAATTTCAACAACATCAACACTTTTAATCTTTAAGGCACCATCATTGCCAAATCTAATTAACCCTCCATCATATTTTGTTACTCCCTTCAACATCTTGAAGTATCCTATCATGTGTGAAGAGTAGCCACTATACAGGATCCATAACTTTTCTTTCTTAAAAGCTTTTAAGGCTATTTCCACAACCATAGTTGTTTCTTCTGCTCTTCTTCTTCTTTGGCTGAATTTAGGAGCATATATAAGTGTTCTCCTTTGCACTCCTTGACCGGGTAATAATGTTTGGCCAAATGTAGGAACATGTATAAGTATTCTCCTTTGCACTCTTTAACTAAGCAACAATGTCAAGTAATCCTTAGTAATATGTCCAGCATTTTCGCATCTTCCACAGATTTTTCCCAATAAATCAAATTTGTTTCTCAGTGGAATATAACTTATTTTCACTTGTGACTACCTCTTTTCTTGATAGAGTCTCCCCTTAGACTCTTCCCTTGTATTCCTTTTCATTATAGACCTATTACTTCAATACACATTAGCCTTGTACCCATACTTACCACAGCTCTAGCAAAATCCTTCAAATCTGGATTTTATTTTTTGACCAAATTCATTTCTCCTTTCTTTAGCAACTATTGTGGCACCCTTCTCTCCATCTTTGACAACCTGTCTCCTTTGGATGGGATTCTTCACCACATCTTTCCTAACCCATTTTAGCTTGGGTTGGTTTCTCTTCTCCATCACATCATTGTGCTTACTTTTAAGCATAAATATATTTTTCTTCTTATTTGGCTTTTTGATATAGCCAAGGCCTTTCTTCTCCATGGAATGAGGTCTTTGTTTGCTTAAACACTCATCTAAATTTTAATAGCATCCTCTTTGATGGCATTTGCTGAAGATGACTTTTCTCTCACTTTTATGGCTTGCATAAAGCTTTCTTCATGTTTTTTCAGTTTGGACTCAGCCTTGTGGAGCTAGGCCTGCAAAATCAGCACAGCTTACTCTTGTGTAATCACCTTAGCACCAAGATCTTTATGTATTTTACCTTGCTCTACCTTAAGTACAACTAGCTCTTCAATTCTATTCAAATACTCCTTCTCTTTTGCTTCAAACTCTTTTTCTCTCACCTGGAGATCAGATTCATTAATAGCAGAATTTTCATACAGCTTTTTTAGATGCTTTACCTTTTTTTTCCAACTTACTATTTTTGTGCAAACAAGCTATTAACTCATTCTTAAGTTGCTACACCAACTCATCCTCTTCCTTTTTCATTAATTTCTTATCACTTGAGGATTCTCGATCATCATCTACTTGAGTAACCAACACATCCTTTAAAGCATCATCATCAAAATCATCATTAACTTCTTCTTTAGAATTGTCTTCACCTAGCTTGCTTAAAAAATTCCATCTTTTGGATCTAATGAGTTGTTTTTTTCCCTTTGACACTTGAATTTCCAGCTTTAGAATACCTGGATTGTTTTGTTCTCCTCCTTGAGACCAGCTCATCATTATCATCACTATTTGCTTCTCTTTTCTTTGGGTAATCTATGGCCAAGTGACCAATTGCTCCACACCTACAGCACTTCAAGGTTAATTTTCCCTTGTACTTCCTTTTTCCTTTTCTCATATTCTTGGTGATATATGCCATGACTTTATCATGTTTGGTATCACCATCTTCAACTTTAAAGTTGCTATTAGATTTTTCTTCTTGGTTTTTAATTTTAATTTCCTCATTGCCTTGAAGGCTAACTCATTCTTTACCTTAAACTTCTTTTCTTTTTTCATTGGGGCTATTCTCATTTCATAAACCACCAATATGCTATGCAAATAATCTAAAGTCAACCTATCCAAATCTCTATCTTTTATAGAGGAAACTTTGGCATTGTAAACTTTTAATAAGGTTCTAAGTATCTTCCTTACCATAGTAGCATTGTTGATCTCTTCTCCATAACCTTTAATGGAGCACACAATTTCATTTACTCTTATAAAGAAGACATCCATAAATTCATCATTCTACATCTTTATGTCTTCTAGATTTGTAGTTTGGCTTCTTTAACAACCTTGTCTCCTTCACAAATGTTCTTCAATTTTTCACAAATTTGTTAGCTATGATTCACCCCCATCACTTTGGTGAATTCTTTGTTTGATAATAAGGCATATAAGGCATTTCTTGTCTTTCTATTACACTCTAAATTCTTCTTATTAGTAGGCATCATAGTAGCATCTTCAACAACAGGGATGAAGCCATTAGCAGCAGACTCAAACACATCTAGACCAAGTGACATAAGATATGAGTGCATTCTATTCTTTTATAACTAACAATTTTGTCCATCAAACATAGGAATGTCTTTGTTGTTAACACTATTCATGCTATCTATGATATCAACCAGCAATAGATGTAAATATTCGTAATAGCAACAAACAATTTTAGATCAAAGCAAACAAAATGGATCAATAGAGGAAACCTACTTTGATACCACTTGATGAGGACATTCTTAGGTCTTACACTGAGAAAGGGAAGGGGTGAATCAGTGTGAGATGCTTGCTTTTTAGAAATCTGTCTAGATTAACCTCTGTGACTTACTAAAGTTAATGATCAAATTTTTTAGCTTGCTTTTTTGTGTAAGAGTGGTCATGTAGATATCAATCAAATATGAGCACTTGATAACACAATAATTTTTACGTGGTTCACCTACAATGTGTGAGTTACATCTAGGTATGATAGGATCACTCCTAAATTACACAATCCACTCTTAGTATCAAGGGATACTATTAATGTCATCGAAGGACCACTCTTTAACCACTTATAATGATCTCCTAATCAAAAAGTTGATCTCCCAATCACTCTAAGGGTATCCTATCCTTTTTCAACAAGTTTATCAAAAGGTCTATGACTAACACTTTCCTAAGAAGGATCACTCAATGTGCACAGGCTATTAGTATTTTAACAAGTTCTTTTCCCCTACTGCTAGTGTTGCCCCTTTTTTTGCCTGGGCAAGTTCTCTTCCCTTGCTATCAATGCTACCTCTCCTATTGCTTTGGCAAGTTCTTTTCCCTTACTAGTACTACCTACCCTGCTACTAAGGCAAGTCTTCTCCTCCTATTGCTAGTACTACCTACCTTGTTTTCAAGGCAAGTTTCCTCCTTCTGCTACTGGTACTACCTGCCCTGTTACTAGGGTAAGTCTTCTCCTCCTGCTATTAATGCTAACTACCCTGTTATTGAGGCATGTTTTTGCCTTTTACTACTAGTGCCACTTACCTTATCGCCAGGACAAGTTTTCTCCTATTGCTAGTGCTACCTACCCTACTACCAATTCTACAAGTTGCTACTTGTGATTCACCTACTTTCAGTTCTGCAAGTTTCTAGTTGTTGTACTGTTTAGCTTGCTACTACAATTGCTAGTTATGCTGCAAGCTGTTTTCTCCTTTTTTGGTGGCTGCTGCACCTTCTGCTTTGGGTGGCTACTGCACCTTCTCCTTTGGATGGTTGCTACACCTTCTCTTTTATTCGTTTGCCAGTTGCTGCACCTCTCATTGATTGGTTGCTACAACTTCTTCCTTGGGTGGTTGATTGGTTGTTGCATATTCTCCTCTAGTTTAGTGTAACTACTGCATGTCTCCTCTAGTTTGGTATAGTTGCTGCATGCCTTCTTCTTCTCCCTTCAGTTTAGTTGGCTACTGCCTTCTTCTCCCTTTGGTAGGGCTACTGGTTGCTACAACTCCTCCTTTAGTTGGTCTGGCTACCTCTTTCTTTGGTGGCTATTGTCACTTCTTGGTTAGTTATAGCTTTCCTTGTTGTTACACCTCTCTTGGCTAGTTGCACCTTTCTTTGTTACTGCATTCTTGGCCAGTCACTCTCTTTTTTATGGCTACCTCTCTCTTTATAGTTCTCTTTTTGCAATTGTCTGGTCTCTCTTTTGCAGCACACCCCTCATCTTGAAAGATGCATAAATATATTTATAGGCTTTGAGATTTAAGGTTGCATAATCATCAACAATTAGTATTGATTCCAAAGGTTACCCTATAATCAGCAGCCAGATTTGATTTCTAAAATTTATGGTCAATTATTAAGGGTCAACGATCAACATTGACTCATTGACCTCAAAGTTGACCTGCCATCAATGGTATTAACCAATGACTTCTCTGCATTTCAATGACATTCAAAATATCAAATCAACATGAACAACTATATGAGATGTTGATAACAAATCCAACATTAGCTATCAAATATGGGCTCAACAAGGATTAACGAGAGTTTCATAATCATTAATGACAAAAATACATACATTAGATGTCACTATAGCAATCTACCTTGTTAATGCTATCCTTGGTGACTTAGATTGAAAAATGAAAATGAGCAACATTCACCCTCCCTTTAGTGCATTAGATTTTTTTATGGTTTAAGATATAGTCATTACACCAAAATTTAAGATTTCAAAATTCAAAAAGTATGATGACACAAGGCCACTTATTGAACACTTGACGTGTTCATTCAAAAAATGGTAACATATGCTTATAATGAAAAACTTTTGATGTATTACTTTCAAGATAACTTGACTAATGTGTCTTCACATTAGAATAACGAGCAAGGTTGAAAAAATATCAAAACCTAGAAAGAACTAATGATTTCCTATAAGGCTAGATTTAAGTATATCTTTAAGTTGAAGCCTGACTGGATGGATCATCAGGCCATGGTAAAGAAGCCTGAGGAGACTTTTAAGTAATATGCAAAATAATGGCATAACATAGCCATCTAATTTCAACCTTTGTTGCTAGAGAAGGAATTGGTCTAAACTTCCCTTAATACATCTATTATGATAAGATGGTAGGAAGTGTATTAGGAAGTTATACAAATCTAGTAATTACCAAGAAAAAAATTGATGAAGACATCTAAAGGGAAAAAAGTATAGATACTATTATTGACTTTGCATTGTTTAAGAAAATTAATGTGACCAAAAGGAAACAAGGTGAGATTTAAGTAAATGAGTATGATAGTTGGTCAAGACCATCTCCTATGTACCAATCATTTAGCAACTTATAAGGGCAATGTTATCCTCAATAATCTTATTAACCTCATCATACAACAACTTTGTTTGCATATCAAAACCCTCAATCTCAACCTCTTTAGCCAAATATTTGTGTGCTAGCACCTTCTAGGAATCAAGCTAACTTTGGAAGGTAAGAAAGGAGAAAGATTGACCTGATAGTAATCTCTTATTTTGAGCTACTACCTTGACTTATCCAAAATGAATTGGTTACCATCTTAACCAAATAATAGCTAAAATTGCCTTATCATTTTTGATCTACCAATGCTAAGTTTGAATATTATAGTGGAGAGATTAGATATTCTACTGACAATTGGCAACTATTAAACCCTTAAATATAAAGCTTGAGAGTTAAGACATGGAACATGGACAAACTTTTCCAAGATTGAGAGAAAACCCAATGTTAGCACCAACCCTCTCCCTAATCATAGGGTGATAAACTAAATTGAGGAATGCCTTGATAACAATAGTTGACATTAATCTAACAATAGCCTTGAATGGATCTTAACTTATATGAAATTCACATGATTGAAGCACAATCTCATGCATATCTCCCCTCTCAACCTTAGAGAAACCCAACATCCCCAAAAATATTTCATTTGACCACTTTGACTCCACCTCCTCCTTTTACACTATATTACCCTTTTTAAAAGGGTAAGGCCATCTAATAAGACTATAGTTGTCAAGTAGACTTCCATGATCTAGCATTAGCACCTTCAACAACATCTAACATCATAATAATCATAGGCATCACCTAAAATGGATAATGGTACACTCTAGAATACAAGGAAAAATTTAAGCAAAGGAACAAAAAAGTCATTATGATCCCAAATGATGCTAAAGAAATTTTGCAACAAATTATTGAAAAAGCATAATCATTTTCCAAACATAACTTTAAACCTAAGGAAACCATTATTGATAAAGATGATGGGTTGTTCCTCAAATAATACATCAAGTAAAGTAAGTATAATGTGGTCAAGTAATTTAGCTAAACCCTTGCCAAAATCTTGATTCTCTTTTTACTATTTAACTTAGAGTCCCATTGAAAGTCCTTGCATATTTTTAACTAGGCATATGTTTTGCTTAACATTTCCTTGGCCAACTTTGATCACTTCTTCAATAATATCAATACAAGCAACTATATCTTGTTCTTAAATGAGAAGATTCCAATTAAGGGGCATAATCATTCCAAGACATTGTACATTTCAGTCATTTGTTAAGGCTACAATATGTCTTATGTCCTTTTTAATAATCATACCAAGACATTTTAGTCATGAGAACCATAAAACTCCTAATACAAGTGGGACCATGCATTTTTATGTTCATTTTCAAGTCATGGACATCAAAACCATATAGAGTTCCTATTAGATTAGCCATGAATCCATGTTGCAAAAGTCATCCCCTCTATCTTGCATCAAAGAATAAAGTTCATCACATGCAATCAATTAATCAAAGTTCAAGCATAGTATGATTTACTTATCTCTAGACCATATAAAATACCTTATTTTAAATAGCTAAAAAAGCATTGGAATGTTCATTCTACCTCTTTAAAGTGGCTAATGTGATTCCCTAGTCAAAGGAGTCATTTCTCAAAGTGCCACTTTTACCATCCAAAGCATTACTAAAGGTGTTAAAGTAATGATAAAGAGTGGTCACTATCCTAACAAAAAAATTGGAAAACATCTTCAAGGCATCACTACTTTGATATATTTTAACAAATAACAAGATGTGTTATAAAATGAATAGCCATAACATTCAAGGGTGATTGTGTAATAAAATGAACAGCCTTTTGTTATATGTTAGCAAAGAACATATTCTTATGTCATTTACACTCAACCTTTGTCTAGTCACCTAAACTACCATCTTAACATTAGCCTTTATATGCATAAGCCATTCTAGCAATACTTGTTCAAGTCCTATTATTTCTCCTTTCTTACATAGTTTGTTGAAAAAGAAGACTGATAGTTCAACCAATGCTTGTCTTGAAACAAAGCTAAAAACTACCTTTGATGTTCTAACCTTATATAATCTTAAAGATGAAGAGATCTTGCCAAACCTTTAATACTTGATTGAATAGAAAGAAAGGTAGTTTATAATCAAGAAATAAATAGTTGAGCTAATCCATTTGGGTACTAAAAAAAAATGTGTAGGAAGTTAAAATTAGCATAAGACTTTCCCCAAAAAAACCAACAAAGCATGATTTAGTTGCTTGAGGAATACTCAAATGTCTTTGCTTAGTCTTACCAAGACATGTTGAGTCTTAGCCTTCATGTAGTGGTGCACAAACTCCTTTTAAATTTAAAATGTAAACCTATACAATAAAAGTTTAGGAGGATGAAATATGATATTCTATTGAAAATCAAAGAAGTCGAAAAGCAATAATAAGCTTTTTCAAGTGGTAAATTATACAAAATGGGTAGCCAACATTGTGCTAATACCAAAAAAGGATGTTAAGGTCTACATGTGTGTAGACTATAAGAATCTAAATAAGGCAATCCTTAAAGACAACTTCTTTCTGCCATATGTCAATATTGTAGTAAACAACATAAATAGTCATTTAATGTTCTCTTTTATAAATGAGTTCTTAGCCTACAATCAAATTAGAATAGCACTTGAAAACATGTAAGAAACAACATTCATCACAAAGTGAGGCACTTTTTGCTACAAAGTCATGCCATTTAACCTTAAAATACAAATGCCACTTATTAGCAAGTGATAGTCACCTTGTTTCATAATATAACACATAAAGAAATTGAGATTTATATTAATGATATAGTCATTAAACCTTAAGTAAGTGAGGATTACCTAACAGTCCTCAAGAAGTCATTTCACTAATTAAGGAAATTCCAACTCAAGCTCAATCTAGTTAAATGCAATTTTGGGGAAACTTTAAACAAATTTGTAAGCTTTATAATAAGTCAAAATAACATCAAAATTAATCTTAATAAAATTAAAGTTATATAAGAAATATCCACACCTTTTACACCAAAAAAGGTGTAGGGATTCTTAGAAAGGATTAACTATATTGCAAGATTTATATCTCAACATACTGCAAAATGTAAGCCTATATTTACACTATTTCAAAAAAGCAATCCGAGGTAATTGGATGATCAATGCCAAGAAGCTTTTGGTAAAATCAAAAGTAGGTTATGTCTTGGAACAACATAATGAAAAAAGTAGAAAGGAAATGGTCATTTACTTCCTTAGCAAGAAATTTACTGAATGTGAGACTTGGTAATATATATTGTGTTATGCCACTTGGCTTATCACTAAAGACTATGTCCTTCAATATCTCTTCAACAAGCTAGCATTGTTAGGACAGGTTACTCTTTGGTAGGTTCTTTTATTAGAATATGACATTCAATATGTCAACCGCAAAGTTATCAAAGGTAGTGCAATAGCAGATTTCCTTATAGACTAAGTTGTTGCTAATTATAAGCATATGTAGTTTGATTTCTTAGATGAAGATATCTTAGCCATAGCTTAGACTAAAACAAATGGTGAACAAGTAAAAAAATAAGTGGTAAATGTGGTTTAATGGGACATCTAATGCATTAGGGCATGGAATTAGAGTGATCTTTATTTCTTTTGAAAGCAAGCAATATCTAGTTGTAGTAAAGTTACATTTCAAATGCACTAACAATATAACATAATATAAGGCATGCACAATGAATCTACTAAATGCCTTGGAGATTAAAGTTAAAAATCATAATGTATATGGTGACTTAGCATAAGTCATTTATCAACTACTAGGTAAATGAAAAATTCAAGATTATAACTTTGTTCACTATCACTAGCACATTAAAAAATTGGTGGCATAATTCAATCAAATTTCTTTAATTACATGCCTTGAAAGATTAATCAAATTCATGATGATTTTACAACTTTAGTGGTAATGTACAAGGTGGATCTTGGGCTAATGCTCAAGCAATCTATGTTAACACCTATCACACATTAGCCTATTGTGTGTAGATAGAAAAAAAAAAAAAAGTGAATGACAAGCCATGGTACCATGACATAAAACACTACTTGAAACTTAAGAATATCCTAAAGGTATAAATGAAAGTAATAAGAGAACTTTATGAAGATTTGTAATGAATTTCTTTTTTAATGGAAACATCCTATACAAATGCAACTATGATTCAATCTTACTATAATTCATTGATGTAGCTAAAGCAAAAATAATCTTGAAAGAGGTATAAGGAATTGTGTGGATCACTCACTGATGACCTTGCCATGGTTAGGAAAATCTTAAGGGTAAGATATTACTAGTCAACCATGGTATCAAATTGCTTTTAACAACTTGAAAATGCCACAAATTCCAAATAAATGTAAAAAAGTTACATATAACATCTACTCTATTGCATACCATAACATCCCCATGGCCTTTCTCTATGTGGCAAACAATTATTTCACCAAAGGCATCTAATAAGCATCAATTCATCCTAGTGGCAAACAATTAATTCATGAAATGGGTTGAAGCAGCATCTTATGTGAGCATCACCTAGATAATGATTGTTAAGTTCATTAAGAAAGACATCATATATCCTTATGTGCCAAAATAATTGATTACAAAGAACACGATCAACTTGAACAACAAAATGATGACCAACATTTGCAACCATTTGAAAATCAAGCCTAAAAGTATATTCCGTATTAGCCAAAAATGAATGAGATAGTTGAAGCAATAAATAAAAATTTCAATCAAATCATTGAAAAAAGACAGTTACATAAAAAAATTAATATGAGATGTTATCATTTGTGTTACATACATATTACATCGTAATATGTACTTCCATAAGGGCAATCCCCTTCACACTAGTTTATAAGATTGAGGTAGTCTTGTCAGTAAAGGTCAAAATTCCTTCCTTAAGGATCTTGATAGAAGTAAAACCAGAAAAGGCAAAGTGGGTCAAAATCAGAAATGAGTAGTTAAATCTCATTAAAGAAAAAAAAGGCTAAATGCAATCTATTATGCACAATTACATCAAAGTTAAATAAGATAAGTGTATGAAAAGAAAATGTGCCCTTGATATTTCAAATAAGGAGAATTAGTCCTCACAAGGGTTTCACCAATCAAAGTGATCTAAAGGACAAATAAGCTCCCAACTATAAAGGTCTATACATCATAAGAAAGACATTTTTAAGTAGGTCATTGGTTTTGATCGATATGAATGGCAAAGATATGTCAATGCTTGTTAATTTAGACGTAATGAAAAGGTGTTACATCTGAGCATCGAATCAATTGGTCATTAACCACCAAATAAAAATAAAAGCACATTGAAGGAAAACAGAAAGGGTTTAAGATATGATTAGGCAAATAAGGTCATCATATCAAAGGCATATGGACAATGTCAATTCAAAAATCCCTAACAATGCATTCAAACTAGACTCAAGTTAAGTGACTGGCTATATTATCAATCTTTGTTAATCCCAACAACACTATTTTTGCTACCTTTTTTCCATTATAAAATAATAATTAAGAGAAATTGAAATTCCCTAATAGAGTCATAATGACCAATAACAACTCTTATTTGCATCATAACATAAATTACATAATCATATTCATTAGGTTAACATATACCAAAAGACATTTTCATAAAGCAAAAATAACGAAGGTTGCATTTCTTTATTTAAGATTCTTAAGGATGTAAGGAATTCATTTAAATCTCATGCTCAAAGTCATCAAATGATGCTAGTAAGGAAAAATGGATCAAGTTATCTCAGTAGATTAAGATTGCCAATTAATAATTCAAGCTTACTCTAAAAACTCTTTAAAGGTTTTGAATGCAAACATCTAGACGTATAACTTCCCTACAGCAAGGCCATATTGTCAATAGAAAGGGCATTAAGCAATAGATTAGGAAAAAAACAAAGAGAAAAGGGGCAAAGTGAAATCAAAAGACATAACATAGGAAGAAAACCCAAAACCAACTATGATATGCTAGAACTAAAATAAATGCTCTCTAAACAACAAATGCACCATAAAGGAAGACATAACTTTAACAAAAAGAGAACAAAAAATTATGCCAATACAAACATCTTTGAACAACTACATCCATCTGCCAACCTTTTCCAACAATTTTATGTGAAGTTTGATAATGTAATTTGTGTTGGCAACCCAAACCAAAGGGTCATGCAGCCATCTCAAACAAGTATATGCCATATGTTAACTCATCCCAATAGTTCTATGTGACATTTAAAAATGTGAACTACATTAGGAACCTAATCTAAAGGATCTGTAATCATCTTAAACAAGTATAGGCCACTAGGCAATTGACCCCCAACAATTTTGTTCAAAATTTAAGGATACGATCTATGTTAGTAACCTAAATCATAAGGTCATATAACCATCTCAAATAAGTATTGGCTACTTGCCAACTCACCCCTAACAATTCTGTGCAAAATTTAAGAATGTGATCCACGTTGGTAACCTAAACAAAAGGGTTATGTAGCTATCTCAAACAAGTATAAGCCACCTTGTAACTCACTCCCAATAATTTGTTCGAAATTTGAGAATATGATCTATGCTAACAACCTAAACCAAAGGGTCATAATAATTTATATAAAAAATCCCCATAATAAAGGATAATCAAAAGCCATCCTATAGTAGCTTAAAAATGTGTTCTGCATTAAAAACCTAAACCAAAGGAAAATGCAATCATCTCAAGCAAAGCTCAAAAGGCAATATAATGAATTTGTACTAGCTAAATTATGGTAAAAAAATCATCACATGTCATGAAGTTTCACTTCCCTAGTGGAATTATTTACTAAATTACTAGTAAAAGATTTCTAATAAAGAACCACACTAGATTTGACAAGATCATTAGTCCTTGAATAAGGCTTTTACATTATCATCATGGGCAAAATCATCCTTAGCATTTAAGTGATGATCAACTAATAAAATTCAACTAGCATACTTTATGAGCTTATTTTAAGGGCACTCTTAAAACAAACATCTATGGAATAGAAACATACCTATATAGGCATTCAAAGGTGGAATAAAAAGGATTCAAGAAAATCTTTGCTCACCCCTTTGTCCTAAAGTGACTCACAAAATGGATCAAATATTGTAAGATAATTTTGTCCACCTTAAAAAATTGACATTTGCTCGCTATCATAAAAGGTTAACTTTTATATGCCAATTAGATTATGAATTGTTTATTTAGACCAAAAAAATAAAAATAAAAATAAAATAGCAAGAAAAGGTCATAAAGACGATGAAAATTAAATTGCTATAATTTAATATCTAATATACAATTCCAATTCAAAATGTAGTATGTTTTTTACCACAACAAAAGGAAGAGCAGGCCACCTTTTTGATTCTCAAACTAAACTCAAAGTAAAAAAGTTACTTTTGGGTAGTAGCTACATTATCAAACCAAAAGAAGGGCTTGTCATTTCTTAAAATCCTCAATTTCTTAAAATCCTTAAGCAAAATATCAAGTGCAACACTACTAGTCATGTCCTCTCTTCAAGGTCTAATAGTTTGATCTAGTGTCAATCATTTGATTCAAAAGCTCACAAATATTAAATATGTTCAAAAATGATTCCAATTATTTAATTCACAAAAGAACCAATCTTAGCCATTCAATAAAAGGCAAAACGATTGGGATTGCTTACAAAAAAGCAATTAGAGATCAACAATCAAAATCAGACCGTCTCTTTATAAAAAGTCCCATCATTAATGATTGGGGAGCTTCCCTTTTGTTTAACAAAAAATATAAGGAGTCTTTCTTTTTGAAAGAACAAAAGGAGACCTTTTTTAACCTTTTAATCAAAAAATAATTAAAAAAAAAGAGATATTTTGACTTCCTTTAGAATACACACCAACTAAGGTAGTAAAAAAAATATAAAAGGCATTTGAGGTAAGAGAATAAAAAGGCACTAAATCTTTAAACACCAAAACATGTATCAATAGCAACCAAAGCGAAGAAATTTCTTTATCCGATCAATAATGCTAGAAATAAAGTATCCATAATTGGACTACGTAACCTTCACATTATTTATCCCATTTTATTTGCATTTTTA
Organism: Ceriops decandra; assembly: GCA_020615895.1. Lineage (NCBI taxonomy): Eukaryota > Viridiplantae > Streptophyta > Magnoliopsida > Malpighiales > Rhizophoraceae > Ceriops > Ceriops decandra. The sequence continues at coordinate 6,200,109 of JAHLGO010000001.1, forward strand.
AGAACATAATCACACTTAAATAACCTAAATTATGTGATAAATCATCATTAGACCATTAATGCCCAACAATAATGAGTTAAAGTCTAATCAAACATACTATTTACAACTAGAAGGGTCATTTAAATAAAATTACAATTAACTTTGTTGAGCCCATCTTTAATGGCTAATATTAGATTTGTTATCAATAGCATCTCATAGATTTGTCCTTATTGATTTGATATTATGAATGCCTTTAAGATGTGTTTGTTGCATTTACAAAGTGTTGTCAATATGAGCCAATGAGCAACCTATTAAGGTAAAAGCCAAGGAAATTGCTTAGGATCTAGCAATGCAAGTTATGGCCTACTAATAAGTGCAATTTGTATTCTTTATGAAGATTCCCGAAAGCATTATGAACAAGGAAAAAGAGCTTGAGATGCAAAGAGATCATTGGTCAAAATTGTTGATGGCAACTCAACCCTAAATTCAATGAGTCAATGTTGATTGTTGACCCTAAATTTTAGGAATCAATATTAACCATTGATTGTAAGGCAACCCTTGGGAATCAATGCTGACCATTGATTGTAGGGCAATCCTTGAAAATCAATGCTAATCGTTGATTGTAGGCTAACTCTTGGAAATCAATGTTGACCATTGACAATAAGGCAATCCTAAATTCAAGGCTTATAAATATATACATGCAAATGTTAAGAGAGGTGTGTGCTACATAAACATAATAGAGAAATAGAGAGAATGTTAGAGAGTAGCCACTAAAAAAAATAGGTAAGGGGAATGACAAGTGGTTGTGTGTCATAGACCATAAAAAAGAATGGCAAGAGGAAGAAACTCTTTGTGTTGTAAAACACCAAAAAAGTTGAGTGCCACAAAACATAAGAAAGAGAGAGATAGTCGAGAGCTATGTGGCATAGAGAAATAAAGAGTTGTGCAACATCGAGATAGTAAAGTGTTGTGTAGCATAAAAATAGTAGAGAACTATGCAACATAAAGATAATAAGGAGGAGAGATAGCAGCAACATCAGAGGAAGAAGGAGACTACAATGACAGAAAGAGATAGCAGTAGCACAAGAGGAAAAGGGAGATACAATAGTAGAAAAAGGCAACAATAGTACTGGAAGAAGAAGGAGAGTGCAATGGTAGAAGGAAACAACAACAGCACCAGAAAAGAAGGTGAGTGTAATGGTAAAAGGAAACAGTAGCAACACCAAAGAAAAAAGGAGGCAGCAGAAGCAGAAAAATTCCAACATTAGAAGTAAAAAAAAAAAAAAGGAGGAGGCAACAATAGAAAAAGGAGGAATTAGTAGAAAAGGAAAAAGGAGCTAGTAGTAGAAAAGAAAAAGTAGTAATTGCAGCAAGAAGGAGAAAGCCTCCAGTAGTAGAAGAGAAAGAGAGAGTGCACAGTAAAAGGAGATAGCAGCAACAATAAGGTAGAGAGAACCTGCAAAGGAGAAAACCTACAAAAGAGAGAATTGGTAACTAAAAAGAAAACCTACTATGGCAGAAGAAGGCAGCAGCAACAACAGAGGAAACAACCTACCAAAGTAGAGATAAGGGAAAACTTACTAAACTTACTAAGGCAAAAAAAGGTAGCACCGACAGCAAAATAGAAAACCTACCAAGGTAGAAGGAGATAACACCAGCAGTAGAGGAGAGAACTTGCCAAGCCAGAAGAAGGTTGCACTAGCAACAAAGGAGAAAACCTACCAAGGCAAAAACGGTAAAAACCTTCCAAGGCATAAATAGGTAGCATCAATAACAGGGGAGAAAACCTACGAAGGTAAAAAAAGGTAGCATGATAACAGAGGAAAGAACCTACGAAGGCAAAAAGAGGCAGCACCAATAGTAAAGGAGAGAACCTACCAAGGTAGAAAAAGGCAGCATCAATAGCAAAGAAGAGAACTTGCCAAGGTAGAAAGAGGCAACATTAGCAACATAGGAAAGGAGAACTTGTAGAGGAGAGACTAGTAAAGCTTAAGGAAGGAGAGAACCAATAGTGAGAAGAAGAAGATTCATTTTCTGTAATAGCAACTTATGCACATTGAGTGATCTTTCTCAGGGAAATTTTCTCATAAACGTTTTATGTACTTCTTGAAAAAGGGTGGGAGAGCCTTGGAATGATTAAGAGATCAATCCTTCAAGTGACCAAGAGATTAACTCTTTTAATGATTGAGAGATCATTGTAAGTGGTTAAGGAGTGATCCATCCACAACTTTAGTTGTATCCCTTGATAACAAGAGTGGATTGTATGATTTAAGAGTGATCCTATCACACTGTAGATGTAGCTCACACATTATAGGTGAACCACATAAAAATTTTGTGTGTTCTCAGGTGTTTGTGCTTGCTTGATGTTCATATGGTTGTTCTTACATAAAAAAAAGAATACAAAAATTGGATCATCGACTTTAAAAGGTCACAGAGGTTTAATCCAAACAAATTTGTAAAAAGTAAGCATCTCACACTGATTTACCCCCTCCCCTTTTCAATATGAATCCCATAGATGTCCTCATCAAGTGATATCAAAGTGGGGTTTCCTCTATTGATTCATTCTGCTTTAACCTGAAAGTTTTGTTACTACTGTGAATCTTTACATCTACTGCTAGTTAATATCATGGAGAGCATGAATAGTGTGAATAACAAGGGCATTCCCACTTTAGATGGATAAAATTATCAGTTATAAAAGAATAGAATGCTTTCATATCTGATGTCACTTGGTATAGATGTGTTTGAATTTGCTATGATGTATACTGATAAGAAGAAGTTAGAGTATAATAAAAAGGTTAAAAATGCCTTATATGCCTCTTTATTAGACAAAGAATTCACCAAAGTGATAGGGTGCAACATAACCAAAAAATTTGGGATAAATTGATGAATATTTATTAAGGAGACAAGGATGTGAAGGAAGTCAAGCTACAAATTTAAAGCAGCAGATTTGAAAACATAAAGATGCTAAATAATGAATCTATGAATACCTTCTTTACAAGAGTAAATGAAATTGTATGCTCCATTAAAGGCTATAGAAAGGAGATCAATGATGCTATTTTGGTAAGGAAGATACTTAAAACCTTAATGGAAGCTTTCAATGTCAAAGTCTCCTCTATAGAAGATAAAGATTTGGATAGGCTACCCCTAGATGATTTACACAATATATTAGTAGCTTATGAAATGAGAATAGTCCCAATGAAGAAAGAAAAGAAGTCTAAGGTAGAGAAGGAGTTAGCCTTCAAGGTAATGAAGAAATTAAAGATTAAAGAACAAAAAGAAGAATCTGATAGCAAATTTAAAGTTGAAGATGGTGATACTAAACTTGATAAAGTCAAGACATATATTATGAAAAATATGATGAAAGGAAAAGGGAAATACAAGGGAAAATTACCCTTGAAGTGCTTTAGTTATGGAAGCATTGGGCACTTTGCCATGGACTTCCTAAAGAGAAAAAATACAGATAATGATAATAACAATAAGTCAGCCCCAAGGAACAGAACAAAGAAATCTAGCTATTATAAAGTTGGGAATTCAAGTGCCAAAGGGAAAAGGCAACTCTTTAGATCCAAAAGAAGAAATTTTTTAAGCAAATTGGATGAAGAAGAAGCTGATGATGATGTTACAAAAAATGTGTTGGATGCATAGGTAGATGTTGAACAAGAATCTTTAAGTGATGAGGAATCAATTAAAAAGGAAGAGAAAGAGTTGATGCAGCAACTTAAGAATGAATTGAGAGCTTGTTTGCACAAAAACAGTAAGATGAAAAAAAAGGTAAAGTATCTTAAGAAGCTAAATAAAAATTCTACTGTCTCTATGTGAAAGAAAAGGAATTTGAAGCAAAAGAGAATCAGTACTTAAAGAGAATTAAGGAGCTAAATATACTTGAGGCAGAGCAAGGCAAAATACATGAAGATCTTAACACTAAGGTGATTACATAAGCAAGAAATTTTGGTTTTTTAAGCCAATCTCCACAAGGTTGAGTCTAAATTGAAGAAGTATGAAGAAAGCTTTATGTAGGCCATGGAAGTGAGGAGATTCCTCTTCAACAAATGCTATTAAGGTGGATACTACCAAAAAGTTGGATAAGTGTCTAAGGAAATAAAGACTTTATTCCATGGGAAGAAACGAATTGACTATATTGAAAAGCCAAATGAAAGGGTAGAAGACAAGAAAAAAAATTGTGTTTGTACTTGAAAGCAAACATAATGATGTTACGGAGAAAAGAAACCAACTTAAGCTAAAATAAGTTAAGAAAAATGTGATGAAAATTCCTATCCAAAAGAGACAGGTTGTCAAAGACAAAAAGAAGGTTGCAACAATAATTACTGAAGATAAGAGACATGAACTTGGTGAAAGAAGAAAATTTAAATTTGAAGGATTTTGTTGGAACTATAGTAAGTATGGGCACAATGCTAGTGTGTGATGGAGTAATGTGCATATAATAAAGTGGAATGTAAAGCAAGATTCTAGAGGGGGGACTCTATCAAGAAAGGAGACAACCCCAAGTGAATAGAAGCTATATTCCACTAAGAAACAAATTTGATATGTTGGAAAAAATTTGTGGAAGATGTAGAAAGACTAGACATACTACTGAGGAATGCTTGACATTGCTACCTGATCAAAGAGTGCAAAGGAGAATACCTACATATGCTTTTATGTTTGGTCGAAGAAGAAAAAGAGGAAGGGAAATGGCAATGGTTGTGGAAGTTGCCTTAAAAGCTTCCAAGAAAGAAAAGCCATGGATCAGTCATGATGGAGGGTCAGTCACATAACAAAAGACTCCAAGGTGTTAAAGGAAGTAGAAAGATATGATGGAGGGTCAGTCACATTTGGCAATAATGGTGCCTTAAAGATCAAAGGTGTTAATGTTGCTGAAATTGGTGCAGAAAAGCTAAAATCAAATGAAGTGCTTTATGTTAAAAGGCTAAAACACAATTTAATCAGTATTAGCCAACTTTGTGATGATGGGCATGAAATTACTTTCAACAAAAATGGTTGTACAGTAATGAGATTAAGTGATGGTGTTGTTCTTACAAAAGGAGAAAGATTAAATGGAAACTTATACCAAGTTTCTAACAGCAAAAACACATGCTACATGAGCACCAAAGATGAGAATTTGTTATCGCTTAGGAGATTGGGACATCTTGGACAAAAAGGATTAAACAAATTATCCCAAAATGAAGCTATGAAAGATGTAGCCAAGTTGAGAAAAGAAAGAAATGCAATTTGTAGCACTTGTTAAAAAGGGAAGATGGTGAATGCTACCCATAAAAATGTGGAGGTTTATACAAAAAAGCCATTGAAGCTCATTTATTCAGATATATTCATCACACCTCTGTCAAGAGAAATGTTCTAGAACCTGAGGTTGAACTTATGTTTTCAACCACCCCCTAAAGGATGAGGTATGCCTATAACCCTCCTCTCCTTCCCTTTTTTATTATTTTTTAGATTTGTTGTCAAAGGGGGAGATAATTTGCATAAATCCAAAGAGAGTATATATTGATTAAAAGGGGGTGTAGCTTGATAAATCCAAAAGTGAAAATCAAATAAAAGAGGAGAAATTCTCAAGAGAGAGAAGTGAAAAGAGGGGGAGTTAAAGGCTGTTTCCAATTGATATCATGCTCACATGCAAAAAGGGAGATACATGTTTCAAGGAGAGCTATAAATGTCAAAAGCTACTACATGTGCTTAATTGCTAATTTTTGGATTTAATATATTGCCAATAAATCTAAAGGGGGGAAATTGTTGTGCCCATCTTTAATGGCTAATGTTGGATTTGTTACCAACACCATCTCATAGATTTATCCTTGTTGATTTGATATTATAAGTGACTTTGAGATGTGTTTGTTATATTTACAAAGTGTTGGTAGCACCAGTCAATAAGCAATATAAGTTGTGGCCTACCCATAGATGCAATTTAAATTCATCAAGGCGATTCCCAAAAGCATTGTCAACAAGGAAAAAAAAGCTTAAGATGCAAAGAGATTATTGGTCAAAACTATTGATGGTAGGTTAACCCTAAATTCAATGAATCAATGTTGATTGTTAACCCTAAATTTTAGGAGTCAATGCTAACTATTAACCCTAAAGTTTAGGAATAAATGCTGATCATTGATTGTAAGGCAACCATTGGGAATTAAGGCTAACCATTGATTGTAGGGCAACCTTTATGAATTAATACTAACCGTTGATTGTAGGGCAACTCTTGAAAATTAATGCTAATTGTTGATGATAAGGCAACCCTAAACTCAAGGCATATAAATATATCTATGCAACTATCAATGGAGGTGTGTGCTAAAGAAACAAAGAGAACGACAGAGAGCAGCCACCAAAAAGAATAGGCAAGGAGAATAGCAAAAGGTTATGTGCTACAAACCATAAGAGAGAATACCAAAAGGAAGAAACCATATGTGTTGTAGAACAACAAGAGGAAGAAATTGTGTGTGTTGCAGAATGCCAAGAGAATTAGTTGTAGAACACCAAGAGAGTTGAGTGCTGTAGAATATATGAGAGAGTTGTACGGCATAAAGACAACAAAGAGTTGTGTGATATAAAGAAACAGAGAGCTGTGCAACATAGAGACAAGAGAAAGCTATGAGGCATAGAGACAGTAGAGAGCTATACGGCATAAAGACAACAACAGCACTAGAGGAAGAAGGAGAGTGCGGCAGCACCAAAAGAAAAAGGAAAGTGCAGCAGCAGAAGGAAACAACAGTAGCACTAAATGAGAAGGAGAGTATAGTAACAGAAAGAAACAATAACAGCACCAAAGAATGAAAGAGGTGGCAACTGCAACAAAAGCAAACAGATTGCAACAGCAAAAGCAGAAAAATTGTAGCAGTAGAAGCAGAAAAGCAAGAAGGAGGCAACAACAGAAAAAGGAAGAAGAAGGCAACAATGGAAAAGGAAGATGGAAAAGGCATTAAAAAAGGAAGAAGGAGCCAATAGCAGAGAAGAAAAAGCCTCCAGCAGCAAAAAAGAGAAAGTAGTAGAAGAGAAAGAAAGAGTGCACAATAGAAGGAGGCAGCAGTAGCAACAAGATAGAGAGAACTTGCAGAAGAGAGAACCTGTAGAGGAGAAAACCTACCAAGGTAGAAAGAGGCAGCACCAGTAGTAAAGAAGAGAACCTGCCATAATAGAAAGAAGCAATACCGGTAACAAAGGAGAGAACCTGCTAAGGTAGAAAAAGGCAACATTGATAGCAGAGGAAAGAAGACAACCTGTAAAGGGTGGGAGATCCTTGAGTGATCTTGAGGAAGGAGAGAATTAATAGTAAGAAGGAGAATATTTGTTTTTTGTACCAATAACTTGTGTACATTGAGTGATCTTTCTCAGGGAAGTTTTGTCATAAACATTCTATGTACTTCTTGAAAAAGGGTGGGAGATCCTTGGAGTGATTGGGAGATCAATCTTTTGAGTGATCAGAAGATCAACTCTTTTAGTGATTAGGAGATCATTGTAAGTGGTTAAGGAGTGATCCTTCCATAAATGGTTAAAGAGTGATCCTTCCACAACATCAATTGTATCTCTTGATAATAAGAGTGGATTGTGTGATTTAGTGGGTGAACCACACAAAAATTTGGTATGTTCTCAGGTGTTTGTGCTTACTTAATATCCATATGACCATTCTCACATAAAGAAGTAAGATAAAAATTGGATCATCGACTTTAACAAGTCACAGAGGTTTAATCTGAAAAAATTTGTAAAAAATAAGTATCTTATACTAATTCATCCCTTCTCCTTTTCAGTGTAAGACCTATAGAGGTCCTCATTAAACTTAAATTAATGAAAGTCATGATACACATACAATCACCTAACTTAATTAAAAAGAAAAGGAAAATGTGACTTATCTCAAGTAACGGTGGTTTGTTCCCTTTCTCTAGTTAGCATCTCCTACATAAATAAAGGTATAATTAATTTATTATATTATTGTTCTCTTTCTTTTTCATATACTTTTATATACTAAAAAAGTGAAGGAAAGTACATTCTTTATAAAAAAAAACTCGTTATAAAGTTGTTAGAAAATTGTTGGCAGTAACCATCAACCACTAGAAAATTTCTCAAAACCATATACAGAATCCTTATAAGCCAATCTACACACCCTCAAAGGCTATATGTCCAAAGGATGCCGCGAAACATGCCAATTGGCTAATGATAGAGCTTCGACCACTGGACCACCACCATGTGTTAGCAATTAGTGACATTTTAACTCAAAACTAGTACTAGTTAGTGCAGCATCTTTTGACATATCCAATGGTGCCTACCACTTGCCAAGTAGAGCTCTATATTGCACCAATTGGTGACCTAAAGCTATATGCTTTTGCTTGTTTCAACCCTTATATTTGCTACTTTTAGCTACCATAGCATCAACATTAAGTAATGATTTACTTGTTGGTACCCTTTTGTGTGTCAATCAAAGATAAGTGATAAGTCACCAATAATGGTAGCACTTACTTCATTTGGCCATATCCAATTCAGAGAACATGAACAAGAAACCATTTTAAAGCAAAATCTTGGCCTCCCGTGCTAGAAATCTTAATTATAATATGAGATTAAGTCATCATCAAACTCAAAAAAATTGAAAAATAAAAGGTAATAGAGGTAGGGTGTTGGAGAGAAAGCAAGGATGGAATTATATGGAATACAAAAATTAAGATGAGATATATGAGAAAGCAGAGAAAGAGGAAAGTGAGAAAAAAAGGAAAAAAAAAACAAAGAAATGGGTGGCCACAAGGAAAAAGAGAAAAAGAAAATAAAAGAATGATTAAAAAAAACAAAAAGGAAAAAAGGGAATGGTTGAAAAGAGAAAAAAAAGAAGAGATAAAATGCTTACTAGTGGCACCATTGTGGGCACCCTACGTGAGCTAGCGAAAATACTAAAAACAAAAGTTATTTCAAAATTTTTTTTGATACACCAAATCACTACAATAATAACAATAAATTCACTTCTTAATATTTTGTTGTGTGTAATTATGGCAAGTTAAAGAGAGTAAAGAAATTTAAAATATATATATATTAATAAAAAAGCATTAAAATAAAGACAATGAAACATATGAGGAGCATTTAGGTTGGCTATGGCTTTTACTAAATGTAATTGCACTTTTAAATCCCAAAGAATCCTAGCAAAGTAGATCAAGTGACTTATAATGCTTCAATCACACCTAAAATAATTGGTATAACTCCTAGATTAAAATACATGCAAGTTAATGCTCTTAATTGCCCTTTAACTCTTGAGCATACAAATATCACTCAACTTTGACTATGAAAAGGTGACCAACTCCATGCCTTCTACTTTGCATCTAGCGAGCCTCCTACCATCTTAGGAAAGTCATTGTAATAGTGATATTATTATTAATGGAGGGATCACATAGGCTATCAAGAACATGACTAAAGCCATTTCCAAAGTATTAACTTACCTTATGAATGAGCTGAACCCATTGTTCATTATGGCCACCAATCGATGTTTGGTGTAACTTGTGTCCTATATAGGTTTGACATGTTTATAAATGGTTCACCCTTGATAGGGCTAAATATCATTGAGGTGGAAAGAAGCAATTAATTTGCTTGTAATGTCTAATTTTAGGGTTGGAAGGGGTCTTCAAGGTCCATCTCAATTTAACTAGAAGGGTATCTTGAATATTGTGAGTTGGTCAAAAATATATAACATGTTGTTCCTATAGATGATACTAACTGATAAGTGATTCATTAATGTAGATACAGATGTTGGCATTAGGCTTGAAACTAGACCTTATATAAGTTGGAGTCCTACAAAAGAACATACTGCTAAGGGCAAAAAGATACCTTTAATATTAGCACTCTAACAATCAAATAAATAAAAGATTGTAAAAGACAAAGAATGAGATGAAAATAGTATAAGGAGAATTACCTCTAAGTGAGAATGGCTTGGACTTATTTATATGTTTTTTGGACATTATAATGAGTGGATTTTAAAATAAAAATTATCGATACATTTGAAAATTTTATTATAATTATTTACTAATTTCTCTTTTATAATATTTGTTGTTCTCATAGCCTTGTATAGGATATAATTGTTGTTAACTAAGTTTACATGTGCAAGTAAATTGAAGCCATATGGAAGGGCAAAAAGGTAAAACCACAAGGAAGGGCAAGAAAGTAAATTCACTGTGTAAGCCCTATTAGGGTTTCATGTAATAGAGTATATAATGGTCTTGGAAGACAAAGAATAGGGTGTTGGCAATATTGAGCATTCAGCAAAACATAGACAACCAACCAACCAAAGAGAATACCAAACCCTACACAGAAGAACACCACCTACAAAAGAAAAGAGTAGTCGAAATTAAACAGTATTGTCGAAATTGAACAGTGTATCTAGCAGGGCAAAACCTAGAAAGAGAAACTATCAAACACTTGGAAGAGAGAGAGAAAATGGTAGCTGTCGACAGGAAGGAGACAGAGTGGCCAGCAAAGAGAATAGGGCAGACAGCTGAAAAAGAAAAAAAATTGAGTAAAACAAGTTGACGGCGGAAGGAGAAGAAACTCGACAAGGAGAAGGGAAACTTAAGGCCAAATTGGAGCAAATTGACGAAAGGAGAGAAACTTGTGTGCAACGGCACACCAGCGATCTGCGAGGAGACAACCCGGTACAGAGAGAAACATACGATCTGAAAAATAGAGAAATGGGTCGACAGGAGAGAAAACTGGTTACGGCTAGATGGGGCTGGATGACAGGACAAAGAAAAGCAGACTGGTGGAAGAAGAAACCAGACGGCCATAAAAGAGCGAGATACCAATGGCAACAAAGAACAACCGTTGAGAGAGAGAGAGAGAGAAGAGACGGTTGTTATAAAGGAGTTGATATGGCCAAAATCAGATCCAACTGGACGGTGAGATAGATCCAGCTGGACAGCAAGAGAGAGAGAAACAGACAGGGGAGCCATAAAACAGTAAAGCTATAAGACAAGGAGATGGGGAGATAGTATGACGGTGAAAGCAGGAGTTGTGTAAAACAACGTAGAGAAGGAATTCGACGAAGCATTGAAAGAACTCAACATATTTCTAGACTTCTTCAAGAGAGGTTAGAGAGCATTGCAGTGAACTTCTAAGCAGCAGTGTAGTAGCCTTTTAATTCAACAGAGGCAAGACAAGCTAGAAGAAGGGTAGACACAGTAAGTGACACTCTTTGTATTATATTTGCTTAGTAATTGCAATAGTGAAAAGAGCAGAGAATTAAACACATTCATTATAACCTATATTCACAAGTATAATGGATAGTCTCGGTAGAAGGAGAGTCCCTACCACCGTGGATGTACGTCACGTTGATGAAACCATGTTAATCTTATGTGTCGTTAATTTGCTTTACTTTCTATGCTTTGAATTGAGTTGTGAACATAGCTAAAGTATAAGCCAACCCATAACCTAACAAAGACCTAAACAAGAACATCTAAAATTTCTATTAGGCAAGGTGTTTGAAAGGTGACTTTGGAGACTATTGTGATTAGTAGGTAGCAATAGATCCACCTTAGTCAAGTCTAAGAAAGAGTTCGCTTTTAAGAAGAGATTGAAATTGTTCACTTACTTGCAAATTGCGAATTATGGTGATACTGATTCACCCCCCTCTCAGTATCACAAACTAGTAGATCCTAGGGAGGAAGTCAGGAACTTCAATTGGTATCAGAGCACAGGTTCACTAGTTTGAAGCTTAACAGCTTGGTGTACTAGTTTGGAGGAATTTAGAAGTTTGATTGAGAAATGGAAGTCGGTACCAACACTAGCATCACTTAGAGCAAGAAGGTTTCAATCTTCAATGGAACCAACTACCATATGTGAAGAGCAAGAATGCAAGTGGTATTTGCAACCATGGGTATGAATGTGGTGAAATGCATACAGAAGGGTTTTGTGGCTTTGGAAGAAAGTAAAGACCTAACCCCATAGGAGTTACAGCAATTTGAAATAAATGGGAAGGCCTCAAATGTCATCATTTCAGCATTGACAGATGTTGAGTATGCTAAAGTTATGGACTGCAAATTTGCTAAGGAGATATGGGACAGATTGCAAAAAATCTATGAAGGTGATGGTAGAATGAAGGAGCCTAAGCTTCAAGTGTTCAAGAAGAGATATGAATCTCTCAGAATGCAAAAAAATGAGACATTCCAAGAGTTCTTCACCAAGGTTATTGATGTTGTAAACGACCTTAGAAGTCATGGGAAGAACAAGAAGGACTCATCGATTGTGAAGAAAATTTTGAGAATTCTACCTAAGAGGTTTGCCTCAAAGCTAGCAGCCATAGAGGAGAGTAGAGATCTCCAGTGCAATCTCATTGCATATAAGATGAGAATAAAGTCAACTAAAAGTTCTTCAACGTCAAAGGTATCAAAAGAGGCAGCTTTCAAAGCTATGAAGCATTTAAAGATAAAAGATAAGGAAGAAAGTGAAGGTGAAGTGTTGGCTTACTTCACAAGGAAATTCAAGAAAGGACAGTTGTCCATGAGATGTCATCAGTGTGGGCAGACTAGACACTTTGCTTCTCAATGCAAAGTGAAACTTGGTGATGAAGATAAGGATGGTGATGATGAGCCAAATTCAAAATGGAGAAGACTATCATTCAAATCAAAGAAGTCCAGCAAGAAGACTGCCAACCCATAGAAGAAGAAAAGATGCTCATTTAAGAGTTATGTGTGTCAGATAAAAAAAACTGATGGGGAGGAAGATGAAAAATCATCAGATGAGCATGCCTTGATGGCATCAGCTAAACGTGGCAGTTCAACCTTTGAAGAGAAAGAGGAGGTTGATAAAGAAGAGCCAGATCTTGAAGCTGAGTTGCAAGCAGCTTCAAAGGAGATAATCAAAAGGGACAGAATCATAAGAAGGTTAGACGCCCATATAAAACAAAGTGAAGCAAAGTCTGAGGAAGCTGAAAGTCAAAAGGATGAAATAAGGGATAAACATATTGACTTGAAGAGAATATTTGAAGAACATATCAAAATATGTGAAGACCTTACAGTAGAGCTTGGCTCAAGGACCTCAACAATTAAAGAAATGGAGATAGAGTTGCTGAGACTTTAGCAACAACTCAAAAAGAGTGAGAACTTATAGAAGTTTGAAGTGGTAGGAAAAACAAGCTCTGCAAAAAAAAAGAAGAATAAGACTTTTCCACAGAAGTTGAAAGAGAAGCCTGTGTCTCAGGTGAAGATAACTAAAAAAGAGAAGACAATTATCAAACCAAAGCCAAGGCAAAAGATGATGTATGTGGTTAAAGAGCAGCAACCTATAGCTACTATGTCTCAGAAAGAAAAGAAAGTCAGCCAGCAAAGGGCTACGGCTAAACAGAAGAAGTAAAAAAGGTGACTGAAATGAAAGTCACACAAGCAAAGTAGCCAGCTACGTTGCCTACACAGCAAGTGATGAACAGAAAAAGAGGTAGTTTCAAGGTCATTACCTTTATTATAGAGTTTGGGGTCATAAGGCGAGTAACTGCTGGTGGAGAAGGTCAGTATATGTCTCCAACTTGAGAAGATACAATGCTGCATACAGGGAGAGACAATACAAAATTTAGAGGAGAACACTTGTCATGAGTTCTTGCACATGCTATAAAAAGCAAGGACAGACTGATAAGGAGCGTTGGTGGAAGCCCAAACCAGTGGTTTCAAAGAACAAGTTTGCTGTATTGGCAAGCTTTGAACAATGTGAGAGGTGCGTGCAAGATGGCCATAATGCCAAAAGATGCATGACACTTCTCCCTGAGCAAGAGAAGGCACTTAATGGCATAGTGAAAACAAGCGATGCAATCAAAGCTGAGAAAAAAGAGAAAGCTATCTTCCAACCAGTTCAAAAGAAGGAATATAGAGCAAAAAGGGAGGTGGCTAATATAGCTGAAATTGCACTAAAGGCTGATTGCAAGGATAAGCAGTGGATCCTTGATAATGGATGCACTTTGCACATGACGTGAGACAAGATAAATTGTCAAAGTTAAGCAAATCAAGAGAAGGTAGACTCAAGTTTGGCAATGATGATTCACTCAACATCAGTGGTCAAGGGTCAGTAAAAGTTGGAAAAAGAAAGTTGAAAGATGTTCTGCATGTTAAAGGACTCAGATATAATCTAGCATCTGTCAGCCAATTATGCAACGACGACCACAAAGTGATATTCACAAAAACAGGTTGTCAGGTAAAAAGTAAAGAAGGTAATACTGTTACAGCTGTGAAGAGAACAACTGAAAATTTATATGTGATTGATGAGGACAAGACAACCAGCTGTTTACTCACTAAAGAAGAAGAAAATTAACTATAACATAAGAGGTTGGGACACTTATCACAGAAGAACATGAGGAAGCTGACCACTACTCATGCAATCAAAGACATTCTCGACCTTAGGAGAGAGAGAGAGAGTATGTTTGCTCAGCATGCTCTAAAGGAAAACATGCCAAAAAGTAGTACAAGGCCAAAGAGTTCAATTTTGAAGTAATGCTTGACATTGTGCATACTGATTTGTATGGACCGATGAGGACAAAAGGGTTGAAAGGTGAGAGGTACTTCATTTTGTTTGTTGATGATTATTTGAGAAGGACCTACCTCATGCACCTTAAACACAAGTCAGAAGTTTTGAATTGCTTCAAGAGATATAGAAGATTGGCTGAAAATGAGAGTGGAAGAAAGATCAAAGTATTGAGGTCAGATCAAGGCACTGAATTTATAAATAAAGCTTTTGAAGATTATCTTGAGAAGTATGGAATTCATCATCAAATGGCAGCAACAAGAACACCTCAACAGAATGGGTGGTAGAGAGGAAAAATAGAGCTGTGGTTGAGATGGCGAGGACTCTATTATTGGAATCCAAGCTTTACATAAGATTTTGGATAGAAGCAACATTTACAGCTGTGCATTTACTAAATAGAGTATTACTAAGGCCCAATACTGATAAGACTCCATATGAGCTATGGAGTGGGAAAAAGACAATAGCCAAGTATCTCAGAGTCTTTGGTAGCCCATGTTTTATGAAGAACAAGGAGCAAAAGTTGGGAAAATTCAATGCTGGGTCTAATGAAATCATCTTTGTGGGATACTCAAAAGAGACATAAGGTTACAAAGTTTTCTTGCATAAGTTGGAAAAAGTGATCACTTCCAGTGATGTGAGAATAGATAAGAACTGGAAAACAATACAGAATGGAAAAGCTAAGGACAAAGAAGAAGATGATTTCAATGTAGATGAAGAATCAGACCAACTTGAAGAAAAGGAACAAGAAGTAAGTTCATACTTGGAGAAGAGTGAGTCTGAAGATGAAGAAAGAGATCCTTTTGCAACTAAGATAAGGCAAGGTAGAAGGACAAAGAAAACATGGATTAGTGCTCATCAAGAAGATCAGATCATAGGTGACCCGTCAGTAGGAGTTACAACAAGAAGAAGAATTATGGGAGCTATTGCTTTACTCTCACAAGTTGAACCTAAATCTGTTAAAGAGGCTATTCAAGACAAAGCCTAGGTCAAAGCTATCAATAAGGAGCTGGATCAAATCAAGAAGAATGATACATGGGAGCTAGTTCTAAGACCCACTAACAAAAATGTCATAGGAATGAAATAGGTGTTTAGGAATAAACGTAATAAAGATGGAAAGGTGGTGAGGAACAAGGCCAGGCTAGTTTGCAAAGGATACACGCTAATAGAAGGCATAGATGTTGATGAAACTTTTGCACTAGTAGCAAGGTTAGAAACTATCAGAATGTTCTGCCTTCCTAAATGGACTCCTAAAAGAAGAGGTGTATATTGAACAACTCAATAGAATACAAATTAGTGAGGATGAGAATCACATGTGCAAGTTGAAGAAAGCCTTATATGGTCTTAAGTAAGCCCCAAAAGCATGGTACAGCAGGCTGGATGCGTACTTGAGAAGGTTGAACTTTAGAAAAGGAATAGTTGATAATAACCTATATGTGTTCAACTTAGAGAAAGGCCAATTGATAACCATAGTATATATGAATGACATCATTTTTAGAGGGGATCACTTCGAACTATGTCAAGATTTTGCACAGAAGATGAGTGAGGAATCATCTTTAGAGGGGATCAATTTGAACTATGTCACTCTAAACTATGTCATTGATTGGAGAAATGATACTTTCGTGGATTACAGATAAAGCAGTGTGAAGAAGGTATCTTTATTTCTCAGACGAAATATGTCAAAGAGATGTTGAAAAAGTTTGGCATGGAGGATAACAGACCTATCAATACCCCTATGACAGTGGGCTGTAAGTTAACAAAAGATTAGGAGGGAAAGAGTACATGCCCTACAGAATACAGAAAGATGATAGGGAGCCTTCTATACCTTACAGCATCAAGGCCTAATCTTATGCAAGTTGTGTGCGTTGCTAGCAAGTTCCAAGCTGATCCTAAGAAATCTCATGTGTTGACAGTGAAAAGAATCCTAAGGTACCTTAAAGGAACACTAGAAATGGGTTTGTGGTATCCAACCATGGATTCTGTTAAACTACAAGCATACACTGATGCAGACTAGGCAAGAAGTATAGATGACAAAAAATCAACCAGTGGCTGCAACTTCTACTTGGGTTCAAAATGTGTTGCATGGTTAAGTAGAAAGTAGAACAGTGTTGCTTTGAGCATAGCTGAAGTGAAGTATATGGCTACTTGTGCAGCATGTACACAGGTGATATGGATGCTAAGACAATTGGTAGACTTGGGTGTTGAAGTGAAGTTACCAGTGAGTGTACTTTGTGATAATCAAAGTGCTATTGATCTCAGTAAGAATCTAGTTCAATAATCGAGGAGCAAGCATATTGACATCCAGTATCACTTCATCAAAGATCAAGTGGAATAAGGTACAATTCAGTTGGAGTATGTTGGCACTAAAGATCAAATTTCAAATATTTTAACTAAACCTCTGTCCACAGAGTTTATCGGTATAGATTGAGCCTAGCTGTACAGATGTCTCCTCAAGTCTAAAGTTTAGGTGAATCCTCTATCTCTACTTTGTAAGTTTTTCAGACTTGTAATTGACTGGCAAAGGGGAAGAGAAGCAACAGTGTAGGGGGAGCTATTAATAAAGGGGGAGTGCATATTTAGGGAGAGTTGAAATTGCAATTGCTACATAATGGCCTTTGTTATGAGTGTTGCCAACAATTACAAAGGGGGAGATTGTTGTTCCCACAGCCATGTATGGGTTGTAATTGTTGTCAACTAGGTTTACGTGTGCAAGTAAATTGAAGCCACATGGAAGGGCAAAAAGATAAAACCACAAGGAAGGGCAAGAAAGTAAATTCACCGCGTAAGCCCTATTAGGGTTTGATCGAGTAAAGTATGTAATGGTCTTGGAAGACAAAGAACATGGTGTCGGCAATATTGAGCATTTAGCAAAACCTAGACAACCAACCAACCATGGAGAACACCAAACCCTACATAGAAGAACACCACCTGCAAAAGAAAAGAGTAGTCAGAATTGAATAGTATTGTCAAAAATTGAACAGTGTATCTAGCAGGGCAAAACCTAGAGAGAGAAATAGTCAAACACTTGGAAGAGAGAGAGAAAATGGTAGCTGACGACGGGAAGGAGATAGAGTGGTCGGCAAAAAGAATAGGGCAAACGACCGAAACAATTGAGGGAAAGACGATCGAAAAAGAAAAAAAAAATTGAGCAAAATGAGTTGAGGACAGAAGGAGAAGAAACCCGACATGGAGAAGGGAAACTTGACGGCTAAATTGAAGTAGACCAGCAAAAGGAGAGAAACTTGTGAGAAACGGTACACCACCGGCACACCAGCCATCTGTAAGGAGACAACACGATAGAGAGAGAAACATACAATCAGAAAAACATAGAAACAGATCGACGGGAGAGAAAACTGGTTACTGTAAGACGGGGCTAGAAGGCAGGATGAAGAAAAGCAAACCAGCGAAAGAAGAAACTAGACGGCCATAGAAGAGAGAGATACTGACAACAACAAAGAACAACCATCGAGAGAGAAAGAGAGAGAGAAAGAGGAGAGGAGTCGATATGGCCAAAATCAAATCCAACTAGACGGTGAGATAGATCCGACTGGACAGTGAGAGAGATCCGACTGAACAAAGAGAGAGAGAAACCACCGGTAGAATTGAAGACAAACGAAGAGAAAGAAATCCGATGGGAAGAGAGAGAAATCTGACAAGAAGAGAGAGAAATTTGGCTGGACAGCAAGAGAGAGAGAAACGGACAGGCGAACCGTAAAACAATAAAGCCGTAAGACAAGTAGATGGGGAGACAGTGAGACGATGAAAGCAAGAGTTATGGGAAATAACGTAGAGAATGAATTTGGTGAGGCATTGAAAGAACTCAACGTATTTTCAGACTCCTTTCAATTCAACAGAGGCAAAACAAGTTAGAAGTAGGATAGACACAGTAAGTGACACTCTTTGTATTATACTTGCTTAGTAATTGCAATAGTGAAAGGAGCAGAGAATTAAAGACATCCATTGTAACCTGTATTCACAAGTATAGTGGATAGTCTCGGTAGAGGGAGAGTCCATACTACCGTGGATGTACGTCACGCTAACGGAACCACGTGAATCTTGTGTGTCATTAATTTGTTTTATGTTTTGTGCTTTGAATTAAGTTGTGGACACAACTAAAGTATCAGCCAACCCATAATCTAACGAAGACCTAAACAAGAACATCCAAATTGTCTATTAGGCAAGGTGTCTAAAAGGTGACTTTAGAAACTATTGTGATTAATAGGTAGCAATAGATCCACCTTAATCAAGTATGAGAAAAAGTTTACTTTTAAGAAGAGATTGAAGTTGTTCATTTACCTGCGAATTGCGAATTGTGGTGATACTAATTTACCCCATTTCTCAGTATCACAAATTAGTAGATCCTAGGGAGAAAGTCGAGAACTTCAATATTTATTATAATCACAT
>JAHLGO010000001.1:6219360-6262818 GCA_020615895.1 Ceriops decandra
TGTCCATTAATATTTGAATCAAGTTTAAAATTATAATCATTAATAATGCAATAATATATATAATTATTTCTTACTAATTGAATAACAATATAATTAAGTTATTAATAAAAATACTATGTATGAACGTTTTCACATTATTAATTAAAAAATTCTAATATTCCTCTCTTTAGTCTAATTAAAATCTATTATATTAATCATTTATGTGCAAATGATAGCATAAACAATCTTTTGCAATTCCATTATAATATTATAGTATGATAAATTGTATATTAATCATTTAAGTACAAGTTATAATGGTTATACTCTATTTTTTCAAAATACTTTCTTTTAAAATATATATATAACATAATTTTTTAATTATCTATAGTAATGTCTTAAAGATACCTTTTTATTAAATTTAAAACAATAATTTGTATATAATTATAAGATAATAAGAAGTACATAATGGATGTTAAAAGTACCTTTAACACTAGCTTAGAGACCTTCCTATTAATGACTCAATAATAACATTGATAATACCAAGTCCTATAATAAAAAAGAGGAACTTTAGTTAGGTTGCAAAGCCTTGTTAATGATTTTGTTTTTAAGCTTAAAAAGAAGCCAGAGAAAAAAAAAGCAAAATTTTGAAGAAGAATGAAATAAGATAACTAACTTGACTTCCCAAATACTATTGTTAATACCAAGGTTGAAGTTCCCAACTTCATCCTAAGATCTACTAGTTTATGATACTGAGATGAGGGGGTGAATCAGTGTCACCATAATTCGTAGGTATGTAAACAACTTCAACCTCTTTTTAAAAGTGAACTCTTTCTCAGATTCAATTGAGGTGGATCTATTACTACCTACTAATCACAATAGTCCCCAAAGTTACCTTTCAGACACCTTGCTTATTAGGCCTTCATTAGGTTATGGGTTAGTTGATACTTTATTTGTGTTCACAACTCAATTCAAAACATAGAACGTAAAGCAAATTAAGCACACACGAGATTTATGTGGTTCCTTCAACGTGACGTACATCTACGGTGTTAAGGACTCTCCCTCTACCAAGACAATCCATTATACTTGAGAATACCAATTACAATGGATGTCTTAATCCTCCGCTCCTTTCACTATTACAAATACTAAGCAAGTACAATAGAAAGAGTGTCACTTACTGTGTCTACCCTTCTTCTAGCTTATCTTACCTCTGTTGAATTGAAAGGCTACTCCATTTTCGCTTAGAAGTTCACTATAATGCTCTCTAACCTCTCTTGAAGAAATCTGGAAATACGTTGAGTTCTTTCCAATGCTTTGCCGAATTCCTTCTCTAGGTTGCCTCACACAACTCCTACTTTCATCATCTCACAGTCTCACCCGTCTTCTTGCCTCACGATCTCACTGTCTTATGGCTCGCCTCACGTTTCTGGTTTGGCATTTCACGTCTCACGCACATTTCTGGTTTGCACACTTTGCTGGTTTCACGACTCACATACGTTTTTTGTTTGCACGCCTTGCTGGTCACACACCTTATGCACATTTTTGGTTTGCCCTTGTCCGTTTCATACCTCCAAGAAGCTTGGTTTGCTCTCTCAGTGGTCTCCTCTTTCAAGATTTCTCCTCTCTTTCCTTATAAATGGTGTGTTGTCTTCTGTCTTACATGAGTCACTCGATTTTCTCCAACTGTCACACCTCTTTGCTGTGTGTTCTCCCTTTCCATCCAGCCTTGCTTTGGCCATTCTCCTCCTTGCTTGGCCGTCCACCCCTTTGCCATTAGTTGTGTTTGGCCGTGTAGTTTGGTTTAAACGTTTACCTTGTTTGTCTGTGTAGGTTGGTTTGGACGTTCACCTTTGGGCATGTAGATTAGTTTAGACATTCACCTTTGGTTGGTCGGTTGTCTCCCTTTGGCTGTCCCTTTGTGTTTTGCCAACCAGCTCTTGCTATCTAGCCTTTTCACCCTTGTTTTCTCTCTTTGGCCGGTCACCCTTTGTGTTTTACTGTCTAGCACCTTCTGATTTGTGATTTACTGTTCACCTTTGGTTGCTGTCCAGCCGTGTCTTCACCTTTACAGGTGGTGGTTTGTCATTTGCTCCCTTGTGTTTGCCAAGTGGTTTGCTTTGGATGTCTTTTTGTTTGTCCGGCTGCTTCCTCACGTTTTCTCTCTCTGGTCAGCTGGTTGTCTAGGTTTTTTGTCCATTTTGCTTAATTGCTGACTTCCCTTCATTTGTTGTCTTCCAATGGCCTTTATATACTCCTCTATAAAACCCTAATAGGGCTTACTTGCAGCAAATTTACTATCTGGTCCTTCCATGTGGCTTTTATGTTCTTGCCCCTCCATGTGGCTTTTACCTTCTTGCCCTTCCATGTGGCTTTACTTTCTTGCACACTTAAACCTAGTTGACAATAATTACAACTCATACAAAGCTGTGGGAACAACAAAGGTTAAAGATGTGAAAATTTTGGATATGAAGAGAACTAGTTAGTAACAATTTAAAAGCAACTTATTAAAGTAAGAAACCAACATTAAGGCAAAGTTAGCTAGATTAATGTGAGAAAATGCCAAGACTTGAGAGTAAGAACTAGCATAAGAGGTAAGTTAGGTAAGAAGGGATATATTTCCTAAAAGGATGCAATCATAAAAGTTGCAATCATTAGCAAGACTTTAATTTATAAAGACATAACAAAGTTATTTCTTATTGTTAAGGTTAATGTTTTACATGTTCCCTATCTTAAGTTCCTTTATTATGTAAAGAATGAGACTTCATTTCTACTAACTAAGCGATTATCATAATGTCTTTTAATCCAACTTCTTTTAGCCAATTAAAGAATAAGGTTCCCTCCTCTAGTTAGGTTATAAATTATAAGCATTATTTTTTTTAGATGTTTTTATATCTATTGTTTTTGCTACACTTGGTGTATTAATTCAATTTTATTAAAAAGATTATTTCTTGCTAATAACCTAAACCGACCAACATTTTTTTTAATTTATGCAATAGTTGTTTTTTAAACTTGTTTTTTTCACTTAATGCACCAAGAACAACATACCTCCATAAATATGAGAGACTATTGCATTGTTTTGAATTTTTAAGTGTCTGAGCTACCTACCTTGCGGATCTAAGCAATTAGCTCGTATTTATTATAAATATGGAAGGCTCCCCCATTCATTCTATGCATTTTTTTCATAAACAAAATTTCAAAGACCCCTTCCTCTTTATTTAGTTGCAAAAAAAGTAATCACCTTTCCTTAATGTTACTGTTCCTTCTCCATGTTTTTCTCATGAATAACACTGTTCTTTAAAACTTCTTGCTTGATTTGTACTTATAAGAAATTTTATTTATTTCTTAACCTTAAAGCCATTCTCATTTTTCCTTTCAACAAATGAAAACATCTTTGGAGTAAGAGATGAGTAGGCCATTCTTATCATTACCTATTAACCAAAGGCTATAAGAATAAATAAGGCTAGATGTTATGTCATGTTTTACGCAACTCCTAACAAAGTGATCTTGAGACTAATATTGGTGTCAATTTATCAGTTAACGCTAGTTTGTCACGTCAACTGAGATGAACTTAACATCCTAGTCCTTGAGGTCATTATGAATGGATATAAAGTACAAATGCCTATTTTTTAAGTCCCCATTTGAATATAGGTTGTACTAAAACTCATAAAAGATTTGTCATGCCTAAGAAACAAAGATCTCCCCATTTTTAGCTTTATGGTTATGGCATCATTATAAGAAGCAACATAATAACATTACTTAAGTTCCATTTTTATTTTTTTTGGTGTTTGACATCTTCTTAGAATTAAATATGGTAGCTCAATACTCTAGTTGCTAAAAGATGCTTATAAGAGAAAAATAGCTTTAAAGACAAGAAATGTTTTTGTGAGGTTTAATTAAAGACAAAGTTGAGGATTTATGAAGAACTTTTAGTTATATTTTGTATATTTGAAAACATTAGATCACTAAGAATGACTGCAACTTACATACAAGGTATTAGTGAAGCTATTAGGGTTCCAAATGTTTCTTTGTTGTTTAACATCTTACTTTTAGAGCTAGAGGCAATTTGCTTAACACTCTAGTCATTAAAAGGTACATTTTAAATGAAAATAGCTTTAAAGTCAAGAAATGCTCACACAACATTGAGTGGGAGATAAAGTGGAAGATTCATGAAGGACTATAAATTATATTTTGTATATTTGTAAATATTAAGTAACTAGGAATGACTAAACCTTATACTTTTGATTTGAGTTTGACAAAATAGCTTTCTTTTCTTCCATTTTTGCCTTGTATTTTATTGTTCCATGTTCATTATTTTGCTTTATTAGAGCTCAAGACACCTTATTACTTTTTGTTAAGAAAACTTAAGATTTTCCATTTAACTACTAAGCTTAGTAATTGTCATGTTTTATTGGACTCCCTTGATTATGAATTGTTAGTAAAGAATGTTCCTTAAGATTTTGTAAGGATCTCTCTTAATTATAAAGTGATAATGACATACAAACCCTATGAGGAACATCCTATGAGTTAGGTGATACCTTGTAGGACTTTATTATGGCCTTGGATTTACTTTATCATTTCATTATTGTTGGAATTCAAACTTTGAGTTCACCATTGAATATCCTCTTTTTGCTTGTACTTAGTTCATGTGGATGAAGTTTCCTGTAACATTTAAGTTCATATAGCTTAATGGATGCATGTGATCTCAAGAAAAGTATTAGGTAGTCCTCTAAACTTAAGCATTGATAGGCTTGTTAGGGCTTTTGAGGTATCACTTAAGATAAGCCCTTGTTATTAGGAGGACCAACTTCTAGAATTTGCAACCTTAAAAGCTCATTATAAGTCCCTTGTTATTTGCAACTACGAGGGCTTGTTACAAATCCTTTCAAATGTAAAGTGGCATCAAAGACTCTATTTCTTGAAAGGGGGAATGCGATCTTTAAGAGCAAATTGTTATTTACATTTTTCATTTTAAGGGCTAGTTGTAGGTCCCTTAGGATGCATAGCATTATCACTTGAGCTTCTAGCTTTAAAAGCTTGTTATAGGCCTATAATGATGTAAATGCCATTAAATGCCTTTTTGGAGGGAATTGACCTTTGGGGTCAAACTATTACTTAAATTTATAACTTTGATGGCTTATTATAAGCATATTAGATCATATAATTTCAAAGGACCTTTTGAGATAAAGGGGTAACCCTTGGCTTATTGGCCTAGAGGATGCTCTTTAAGGGCTCCTAAAGGCCTTATTGTATTTTACATTAAATTTTTATCCAATTGAATCTACTTTAGAGAGAAATTGATTCTTAATCATTGTAGATTATAAAAAGCTAGTATAAGTGGTTGTCATTCAGAAAAAGAAAAACATCTATGATAAAAAAAATGAAACATCAATGGTATTAGGTCTTAAGACTTGCTAAGCTTTACACTCGAGGCATTAAGGTACCATTTAATTCTTAAAACTTGAAGTTCTCGACTTCTCCCTAGGATCTACTAGTTTGTGATACTAAGGGGGGGTGAATAAGTATCACCACAATTTGCAATTCGCAGGTAAGTGAAAAACTTCAACCTCTTCTTAAAAGCGAACATTTTCTTAGACTTGACTGAGGTGGATCTATTGCTACCTACTAATCACAATAGTCCCCAAAGTCACCTTTCAAACACTTTGCCTAATAGACAATTTGAATGTTCTTGTTTAGGTCTTCATTAGGTTATGGGTTGGCTAATACTTTATTTGCGATCACAACACAATGCAAAACACAGAACGTAAAGCAAATTAAGGACACATGAGATTTACGTGGTTCCATCAATATGACGTACATCCACGGTGGTAGGGACTCTCCCTTACCAAGACTATCCACTATACTTGAGAATTCCAGTTACAATGGATGTCTTAATTCTCTGCTCCTTTCAATATTGCAATTACTAAGTAAGTACAATACAAAAAGTGTCACTTACTGTGTCTACCTTTCTTCTAGCTTGGCTTGCCTCTATTGAATTGAAAGGTTGCTCCACTGCCACTCAGAAGTTCACCGTAATGCTCTCTAACCTCTCTTGAAGGAATCTAGAAATACGTTGAGTTCTTTCAATGCTTCGCCGAATTCCTTCTCTACGTTGTTTCACACAACTCCTGCTTTCACTGTCTCAGGATCTCACCCATCTCCTTGTCTCATGACTCGTCTCACATTTTTGGTCTCACGCCAACACACGTTCTGGTCTCATGCCGTCGTACGTTCTAGTCTGATGCCATCCACTCTTCATTCAGCCATCCAACTCCCTTTTCCTTTGTCGTCCACTCCTAATTTTGTTGTTCACCTCTTTGCCTCCAACTCTTGTTTGGTCGTCGAGTTTCTCTCGCTTTTTCACGCAACCATTCTTCATTCCCTATTTTGTCGACCTTCTGTTTTTGGTCGTTAGGTTTCTCTATTTTTCTACCAACAGTCACTCTCTCTTCTTCCACCCCTCTTCGACTGTCACTGTCTATTTTTTCGTTGATCGTCCACTATGTTTTGTCGTCGACCCATTTCTCTCTCTTGTCGTATCATGCTTTCTCTCTCACCACTTAGCTGTGTCAACCCGTTTCTCTCTCTTGTCGTCACACGATTTGCTCCAATTTGCTCAATTTGCCAACCTCTCCTCTTTTCTGACAACAGCTATGTTTTCTCTCTTATCTCTGACAATAGCTTGTTATTGTGCTCTCTTATGTTGGCCTTTATATACTTCTCCATAAAAGCCTAATAGGGCAAATTTCTTGTCTTGCCCTTCCACGTGGCTTTTACCTTATTGCCCTTCCATGTGGCTTTACTTTTTTGCACACTTAAACCTAGTTGACAATAATTACAACCCATACAAGGTTATGGGAACAACAATCTCCCCTTTTGTAATTGTTGGCAACACTCATAACAAAAGTCACTATGCAGCAGTTTCAACTCCCCCTAAATATGCACTCCCCCTTTCTTAACAACTCCCCCTACACTGTTGCTTCTCTCCCCCTTTGCCAACCAATTACAAATTTGAAAAACTCACAAAGTAAAGATGGAGGATTCACCTGATTTTCAGGCTTGAGGAGGCATTCGTACAGACAGACTCATTCTATGCTTTTTAAACAGCTCTGTGGACAGAGATTTAGTTAGATCTTGTGTAACCTCTTCAACAGATTTAGGTTCGACTTGTGAGAGTATAGTAGTAGCTCTCACAATTCTTCTTCTTGTTGTAACTCCTGCTGATTGGTCACCTATGATCTGATTTTCTTGATGAGCATTGGTCCATGTCTTCTTTGTCTTTCTCTCATGCACAATCTTAGTTGCAAGAGAATCTCTTTCTTCATCTTTAGACTCACTCTTATCTGAATCTGAGCCTACTTCTTGTTCCTTCTCTTCAGGTTGGTCTGATTCTTCATATATCTTGAAGTCATCTTTTTCATTGTCCTCAACTTCTCTATTCTACATTGTTTTCCAGTTCTCATCTATTCTCACATCACTGGACATGATCGCTTTTCCCAGCTTGTATAGGAAAAGTCTGTAACCTTTTGTCTTTGTTGAGTATGCCACAAAGATGCCTTCATCAGACCTAGCATCAAACTTTCCCAAGTTTTGCTCCTTGTTCTTCATAAAACAAGTTTGGCTATTGTCTTCTTCCCACTCCATAGCTCATATGGAGTCTTATCAATATTGGGCCTTAGTAAGACTCTATTCAGTAGATGTATAGCTATAAATATTACTTCTGTCCAAAATCTTGTGTGAAGCTTGGATTCTAATAATAAAGTTCTTGCCATTTCAACCACATCTCTATTTTTTTTCTCTACCACCCTATTCTGTTAAGGTGTTCTTGCTACTGCCATTTGATGGTGAATACCATGTTTCTCAAGGTAATCTTCAAAAGTTTCATTTGTAAATTTAGTGCCTTGATTTGACCTCAATACTTTGATCTTCCTTCCACTTTCATTTTTAGATAATCTTATGTATCTCTTGAAGCAATTCAAAACTTCTAACTTGTGATTGAGGTGCATGATACAGATCCTTCTCGAATAATCATCAAAAAACAAGATGAAGTACTTCTCACCATTCAACCCTTTTGTTCTCATCAGCCCACACAAATTAGTACGTACAATGTCAAGCACTACTTTAGAACTGAACTCTTTGGTCTTATACTACTTTTTGACATGTTTTCCTTTAGAGCATGCTGAGTAAACATACTCTCTCTCTCTCTCTCTCTCTCTCTCTCTCTCCTGAGGTCAAGAATGTCTCTGATTGCATGAGTAGTGGTCAGCTTCCTCATGTTCTTTTGTGATAAGTGTCCTAGCTTTTTATGCCATAGTTGATTTTCTTCTTCTTTGGTGAGTAAACAGTTGCTTGTCTTTTCCTCATCAATCACGTATAAATTTCCAGCTGTTCTCTTCCCTGCTGCAATAGTATTACCTTCTTTACTCTTTACTTGGCAACCTATTTTCGTGAATATCACTTGTGGTCGTTGCATAGTTGGCTGATAGATACTAGATTATATCTGAGTCCTTCAACATGCAAAACATCTTTTAGCTTTTCTTTTCCAATATTTACTGACCCTTGACCACTGATGTTGAGTGAATCATCATTGCCAAAATTGACTTTGCCTTCTCTTGACTTGTTTAGCTTTGACAATTTACTCTTACCTCTTATCATGTGTGAAGTGTATCCACTGTTTATCCTTGTAATCAACCTTTAGTGCAATTTTAGCTATATTAGCCACCTCCCTTTTTGCTCTATATTCCTTCTTTTGAACTGGCTGGAAGATAACTTTCTCCTTTTTCTCAGCTTTGACTGCACCACTTGTTTTCACTGTGCCATTGAGTGCCTTCTCTTGCTCAGGGAGAAGTGTCATGCATCTCTTGGCATTATGGCCATCTTGCCTACACCTTTCACACTGTTCCAAGTTTGCCAATACAGAAAACTTGTTCTTTGAAACCATTGGTTTAGGCTTCCACCAACACTCCTTATCAGTATGTCCTTGCTTTTTACAGTATGTGCAAGAACTCACAACAGGTGTTCTCCTCTGAATTTTGTATTGTCTCCCTCTATATATAGCATCTTATCTTCTCAAGTTGGAGACATATATTGGCCTTCTCCACTAGCAGTTACTTGCCTTATAACCCTAAACTCCATAATAAAGATAGTGACCTTGAAACTACCTCTTCTTGGGTCTACTCACAGCTTGTTTTCTTTTATTCATTACTTGTTGTGTAGGCAAAGTTGCTGGCTTCTTTGCTTGTAGGGCTTTCATTTTAGCCACCTTCTTCTCCTTCTTTTGTTCAGCCATTGCCCTTAGCTGGCTGACTTTCTTTTCTTCCTAAGACGTAGCAACTATGGGCTGCTACTCTTTAACCACATACATCCTTTTTGGCCCTAGCTTTGGTTTGATAACTATCTTTTCTTTTTTAGTTATCTTCACCTGAGTCACAGCCTTCTCTTTCAACTTCTGTGGCAAAGTTTCATTCTTCTTTTCTCTTGCAGAACTTGTTTCTCCTACCACTTTAAACTTCTGCAAGTTCTCCTCACTCTTTTTGAGTTGTTACTAAAGTCTCGGCAACTCTATTTCCATTACTTTAATTGTTGAAGTCCTTGAGCCAAGTTTTATAGTAAGGTCTTCACATATTTTGATCTGTTCTTCAAATCGTCTCTTCAAGTCAATATGCTTAATCCTTATTTCATCTTTTTTATTTTATACTTCCTCAATCTTTACTTCAACTTGTTTTATATGGGCCTCCAACCTTCTTATGGTTCTGCCCCTTCTAATTATCTCCTTTAATGTGCCTTCCAGCTTAAATTCAAGATCTGGCTCTTCTTCATCAACCTCCTCTTCCTCTTCAAAGGTTGAGCTACCACTTTAAGCTGATGCCATAAAAGCATGCTCATCTGATGAGTCTTCATCTTCCTCCTCATCAGCTTCTTTTATCTGACTCACATAACTCTTGAATAAGCCTCTCTTCTTCTTTTGTGGGTTGGCAGTCTTCTTGCTGAACTTTTTTTTATTTAAATAATGATCTTCTCCATCTTGAATTCTGCTCATCATCATCATCCTCATCTTTATCATCAAGTTTCACTTTACACTAAGAAGCAAAGTCTCCAGTCTGCCCACAACAATAATATCTTAAGGACAATTGTCCTTTTCCCTTCTTAGACCCCTTTTTAAATTTTCTTATGAAGTAAGCCAATACTTCACCTTCACTTTCATCATCATCATCATTATCATCATCATCCTCACTGGATGATTCTTCCTCTTCTTTTATCTTTAAGTGCTTCATGACTTTGAAAGTTGCCTCCTTTGATACCTTCATTGTTGTAGAGCTTTCAACTGACTTTATCCTTATCTCATATGCAATGAGATTGCACTAGAGATCATACAAAAACATAGAATTGAGATCTCTACTCTCCTCTATGGCTGCTACCTTTAAGGCAAACCACTCAGGTAGAATTCTCATAATTTTCTTCACAATCGATGATAAGTCCTTCTTCTTCCCATGACTTCTCAAATCGTTTACAACGTCAATAACCCTAGTGAAGAACTCTTGAACTGTCTCATTCTTCTACATTCTGAAAGATTCATATCTCTCCTTGAACACTTAAAGCTTAGCCTTCTACATTCTACCATCACTTGCATAGACTTTCTGCAATCTATCCCATATCTCCTTGGCAGATTTGCAGTCCATAACTTTAGCATACTTAGCATCTGTCAATGCTGAAATGATGATGTTTGAGGCCTTCCTATTTATTTCAAACTGCCTTAACTCACGTTCTAGTCTCATGTCGTCGTACGTTCTACTCTGCTCCTTTCAATATTGCAATTACTAAGCAAGTACAATACAAAGAGTGTCACTTACTGTGTCTACCCTTCTTCTACCTTGTCTTGGCTCTATTGAATTGAAAGGCTGCTCCACTGCCGCTTAGAAGTTCACCGTAATGCTCTCTAACCTCTCTTGAAGGAATCTAAAAATACGTTGAGTTCTTTCAATGCTTCGCCGAATTCCTTCTCTACGTTGTTTCACACAACTCCTGCTTTCACTGTCTCACGATCTCACCCATCTCCTTGTCTCATGACTCGTCTCACATTTTTGGTCTCACGCCAACACACGTTCTGGTCTCACGTTGTTGCACGTTCTGGTCTCATGCTGACACACATTCTAGTCTCACGCCATCCACTCTTCATTCTGCCATCTAGCTCCCTTTTCCTTTGTCGTCCACTCCTGATTTTGCCGTTCACCTCTTTGCCTCCTTCCCCTATCTGATTGTCGAGTTTCTCTCTCTTTTTCACTCGGTCGTTCTTTGTTCCCAATTTTGCCGACTTTCTATTTTTGGCCACCGAGTTTCTCTCTCTTTTTCACTTAGCCGTTCTTTATTCCCTGTTTTGCCGACCTTCTATTTTTGGCTGTCGGGTTTCTCTATTTTTTTGCCAACAGTCTCTCTCTCTTCATCCACCCCTCTTTGGCCATCTCTGTCTATTTTTTCATTGATTGTCCACTCTATTTTGCTATAAACCCATTTCTCTCTCTTGTTGTGTCATGCTTTCTCTCTCACCGTCCAACCATGTCGACCCATTTCTCTCTCTTGCCATCACAGAGTTTGCTCTAATTTGCACAATTTGCTGACCTCTCCTCTTTTCCAACAACAGCTATGTTTTCTCTCTTATCTTCAACGACGACTTGTTACTATGCTCTCTTATATTGGCCTTTATATACTTATCCATAAAATCCTAATAGGGCAAATTTCCTATCTTGGCCTTCCATGTGGCTTTTACGTTCTTACCCCTCTATGTGGCTTTTACCTTCTTGCCCTTCCATGTGGCTTTACTTTCTTGCACACTTAAACCTAGTTGACAACAATTACAACCTATATAAGGCTATAGGAACAACAAAACTTATAACTTCTTATCTACATTATTTTAGTTAACTTGTAAGGGCCTTTCTAGTTTGAGACTAGCTTATTAGTCCCTTCATCCTTCTTGTTTGCTTCTTATTTGGCAAATTGACTCTTTTTTTTATAGTATGGAATTGTCATCTATGGATAAGTAGTTGTACAAACAAAGGTTGCTCCCTTATTTCTTCTAATAAGTTAAGATTAACCCATAAGGTTTTATTATTAATATCCTCTTAGAAATGCTTGAAATTATAGTTTAAGTCCCTAATTTCAACTTACACCATCTCCTCCAAGCAAATATAAGTGTACAAAGGGTTTCTCTAGTAAGTAAGTTAAGAGTAGCCTATAAGGCTCTAAGAAGTCGGATAACTTGCTTGTCCATTGACCTTTCGACTTACCTAGCTTCTACTTGAAACCTTCAATAATAAATTGTTAGTGACCATAACCTAACCATTAGTTTTACGATTTGAATCATTATAAAATTTGCTTGAATATCTATTTCTTGATAGAATGTTTTTAATTTTAAATTGTGAATTTGCTTTTAATTATTAGTGTTGATGACTTGACAAATTCTAAATCTAGAGATAATATATTTTCATACATATTTTTCTAACATTATTCTCTATAATAATTATTAGGAATTTTACTTATTCTTATTTGGTAAAATAATACATTATTGCTATTGATATAGCTTATAAGAATAAGCTTATTAACTTTGATTCTAATTATTCAAAGGGCTAAGATGGGAGTCAATTAGGAAGTTGAGAGTTGAGTTAAATTATCAAATTGGCTACAGCTATCACATTTCTTTACGTGCTCTAATGACTTGTTATTCATTATAGGTTGGTAAAATCCTTATATTGATATTTTTTTTAAGCCATGATCCTTCTACCTATATGGTTGTTGCAAATTCCTTTGTGAATTTCTTTTACTACATATTTCTTTTTTTTTTCTTTTTTTTTTTTGTTAAACATTTCAATAGTTGGAAGCTAAAAGGTCTCTAATATAACTTCCTATTCTAGGGAGCATATTATGTGTTTTATATAAAATAAGCCTCACTTTTAACTTGTCATTTAATATCTTGATAATATGTAAATACTTAATGATAAGGTCCATTTATGTGGGCTAGGTTATGCTATTGCAACCTTGTCCATCTTTATTTCATAACTTGAATGTTTTTGGGTTTCAATCTTTATTTGTTTGTCTATTCACAAGTTGCAAGATGGTTAAAACTTTGATAACTTGTTTACTTGCATATTTTTGTTATCAAAATATGGATCATCTTAATGTATACTTCAACTTACTTGAAACTTGCTTGGATTAGTTTCACTTTTTCTAAGTTACTTGGCTATATTTTCTTATTTGGCTTTAAATTCTTCAAATGCTTCACTTAATGCTAATTGTGAGTAACTACATACCTTTATTTTTCTTTTATTTTATCTTAATTGCTTTAATGATCTTTAGGCCAATGTCTAATACCTTGTATTTAACTTTATTGTTTGACATTAGAAATTTGAACTAATTTGCTTATTTTGACATAACATTCCTAAGTTCTTTAAGAATAATGTCAAGTCCTTTCCTACTAGATAGAAGATCTATAGACATGTAACATTCTAAAGTTCCCTACTTCTCCCTAGGATCTACTAGTTTGTGATACTAAAAGGAGGGGTGAATCAATATCACCACTATTCACAATTCGCAAATAAGTGAACAACTTCAACCTCTTCTTAAAAGTGAAGTCTTTCTCAAACTCGATTAAGGTGGATCTATTGTTACCTACTAATCACAATAGTCCCCAAAGTCACCTTTCAGACACCTTGCCTAATAGACAATTCAGATGTTCTTATTTAGATCTTCATTAGGTTATGGTTTGGTTGATACTTAGTTGTGTTCATAACTCAATTTAAAACATAGAACGTAAAGCAAATTAAGGACATACAAGATTTACGTGGTTCTGTCAACGTGACGTACATCCACAATAGTAGGGACTCTCCCTTACAAAGACTATCCACTATATTTGAAAATTCTAGTTACAATGGATGTCTCAATCCTTTACTCCTTCACTATTGCAATGACTAAGTAAGTACAATACAAAGAGTGCCACTTACTGTGTCTACCTTTCTTCTATCTCGTCTTGCCTCTGTTGAATTGAAAGGCTACTCCACTACCGCTTAGAAGTTCACCGTAAGGCTACCTCTCACACAGCTCTTGCTTTCACTGTCTCACGGTCTTACCCGTCTCCTATTTCACAATCTCACTGTCTCACGGCTCGCCTCATGTATATTTCTGGTTTGCCCTTGTCTGTTTCACACCTCCTTTGGTCATATTAGATTTTCTCCCTTTTCTGCCTGTTATTATTCATCAACTGTCCACCCCTATGTTCTAGCCGTAATGGGTTTTTCTCTCCTTCCCTGTTTGGCTGTCAGGTTTCTCTCTCCTTCCACCGATGGTGTGTTTTGCCATGCTCACTTGGTTGGCCATTGGGTTTCTTTTTCTCTCCTTCCCGTTGACTTCTTTGTTCTGGCCGTATACCTCTTTTCTCTCTCCTTCAACGGTTGTCTCAATCTTTCTCTCTTTCACTCGTGTTCTGCTAATGGTCTCTCTCTCTTTATCCACCTCTCTTCGGTCATCTCTATCTGTTTTTCCGTCAATCATCCACTCTGTTTTATTGTCGACCCATTTCTTTGTTTTGCCATTGACCCATTTCTCTCTCTTATCGTGTCATGCTTTCTCTCTCACTGTCCAGTCGTGTCGACCCGTTTCTCTCTCTTGCCATGTTGTGCTTTCTCTCTTACCATCTAGCCATGTCAACCCGTTTCCTCACCGACAGTTGGTGTACCGATGGTGTGCCATTCCTCACAGGTTTCTCTCTCTTGCTGTCATACGGTTTGCTCCAATTTGCTCAATTTACCGACCACTCCTCTTTTCTGACCACGGGTTCATTTCCTCTCTCTTTCCAATGATAGCTACAGCTTGCTCAATTTTTGTTTTCTCTCTTATCTCCGATGACGGCTACCCTTTTACTATTCTCTTATGTTGGCCTTTATATACTTAAACCCTAATAGGGCAAATTTACTATCTTGCCCATACTCAAACCCGAATAGGGCAAATTTACTATCTTGCCCTTCCATGTAACTTTACTTTCTTGCACATTTAAACCTATTTGACAACAATGACAACCCATACAAAGTTGTGGGAACAACATATTCATTACATAATTTACTCATTCATTGCTTCTCTAGTTTCAAAGTCTATAAATTTGTTGATGAAACTTGCAAGCTTTTAGCTTGTGTGGCTTTTTTAGATTAAAACTACACATCAAATTGTCCTAACTTCACTAACTGTTGGAGTAGTCTTCTTTTATATTTGATTACCAATTGATTTGTAAGAAGTGTGATCTTTAGTATAAAAATACAACCTAAGTTTCTTTGTTAAGACAACCAATGCAAGTTCTAACTTATCGATCTTTGAATATCTTAACTCTACTTCTTATAAGACTTTACTCATATAATACACTAATTTTTTGCTTAGGCCCTCTTTCATAACAAAGATAAGGTTCACAACTAATTTGTTTATAGTCAAATTAATCAATAACTCCTCACTTTTGATTGATTTGTTAAGGGTAGGGAAGATACATTTTTTCCACTCACTAGAGGCCTTCTCACATTCTTCAATTCAAGAAAAATCTGACTTTCTTTATATTCTGAAAGAATTATAATTTTTTATCTTTTGATTTGTTGATATAGGCTAGCATTCCTATAAACTTTATGTGTCTTTAATGTTTATTGGAGATGTCATTTTTTTTATGGCCTATAGCATTTTAAGGTTTGCTTCTATTCCTCTAATAGAGATAAGGAATCTTAAGCACTTGTTGGACTACATCTCAAACAAACACTTTGTTGAATTCAATTTTATGTCAAACTTATTCAAGCTAACAAGCTTCTCTTAGAGTTTGCTACACAAGCTAATAAAATTTTATTTTTTACCAATATGCCATCCATATATAACCCTACATTTCATCCAATTTAATGCTTAAAAATTTTGTTAACTAGTTATTGATACATAATCCTTGTGCTTTTCAAGCCAAAAGGCATTAATATTCTCCACTCTACAATAAAAGATATTTTCTTTTAGTATGACTCATATATAGGAATCTAGTTATAGCCTAAAAAAGCATCCTTGAATGTGAGCATTTCAAAGCCTAATTTGTTATCTACAAGTTATTAATATGGGAAAGTGGGCAATTATCCTTAGGACATGCTTTGTTCATGTTAGTGAAGTTGACACACAGTTTTAATTTATTATTTGTGTTTCATATCCATCACAATGTTGGCTAATTATTTGCAATAAAGAACCTTTCATAAACTTGGCTTAAGGTTGTCAATTTTTTCCTTTAGTCAATAAGTTCAATGTTGAGCTTATGTCTAGTTAGCTTGGGGTCTATTCCAAGTATTTTAGTTAGGATTCATTCAAATACTATCATATTACTTCTTAAGAAAGCAATGATTTCTTCCTTTAACCAAAATGCTAGTCATTTCCTATCTACAATGTTACCTTTAGTTATTTAGGGTTTAGGAGTATCTAAACTATGACTTCAATTAGTGTGCCTTTTTCCTCTTCCTTTAATTTATAATCTAGGTTAGTTATGGCTATATTAATTTGTTTATCTTTCACTTTTTTAGAGGTAAAGTGACTAAGGAAAAGGCCTTCGAGCATAAAAAACTATCCTAAAAAACCATATGGAGGTAAAGTGACTAGTTTCAGCATGACCTTAGAAAATCTCATCTTTGTGAAAGCTTTGAAGTGCAAGATATCTATTAAATTATTGATTTCCACCAATATAGGATAGACATTGAATTTGTCAATTTCAACATTTTTCACTAAACAATTCTTATGTAGATATTCCACTTCTTATAGGTTATCTTCTATGAAGGCAATATGAGTATCTTTTTTATCACGAGGCCTTTTGCCTTATAGGTTTAAGAGTCTCCATAGATATGATTTCCTAGCCATGTAACTTACCTTAACTAAAGGCCCTCTAATGATTGTGCTTATAACACTCAAAGGTATGCTAATTCTTATTTTTGCAATAATTCTCATTTGATAAGATTCACAATCTTATATTTTAAGCCCTTAATGGCATGCTAATGATTTGATGAAAACAACATAATTTATTTTATCACCTTAATCTAAGGGGACTTTAGTTAGGAAGGCTACTTTACCATGTCTTTATCTTTGATTTCCAAAATGGTTTTTGACCTAGAGTTTGTCAATGTTGTGTATTTATTATATTGCAAGATATTCAAGTTGATGCTTAGTTTTCTTCTTGTTCTTTAAGGTTCCTTTTTCTTTCCAATATTTATATATATCTCATTGTGCTTTAATTATGTCTTTTGTATAGATTATTTTGTTTAGCCCATTACATGATTTCAATGAAGTTAATTGTTAAGCTCTTATCCAAGGAAAAGATAAAAGGAACTTCTTTAGGTTAGTGGCAAAGGTGGTTATAAAATCTAGCAATGACTCCTTTTTCTGCTAGTAAATCTTTATCATAGTTGTAAGGGTGCTCTTTCATCTATCACTAGTAATAAATTGAGCCATAAACTACTTGTTAAATTATTTTGATCTTAAGATGAAACATAGCATAAGTTTTGTACATCACCTCTAAGTTTTCCACTTTATGGCGGTAGTAAAGGTTTTGCATATTATAGGATTAGATGTTCTAAGTATGGACATTAGAGCATAAAATCTAATCCAATCATCCACCATGTCTTTTGTACTATCATAAGTTACCAAGTAACATAACTTAAAATTTTCTTAGACATGTAAGTTTGGAACCTTTTGGATAAAGAGAGCTTAAAGCCACCCTTTTCTAACTTGATAGCATCTTTAGTCTTCTATAATATAACTACTTGTTTCACAAGTATTTTTAACTATTTGGCAACCTCACCATCTTCAAGGAAGGGTTGCCTATGATTTTCCTATGGTTTATGGAGCTTATTAAAAAGGGTTTGGGGAAGGGCTCATGGGCATTTCATTTTTTAAGTTTATAAGAGATTCAATGCAAGACCCTTTGAGTTGTAAAAGGAATAGTCTTCAGTTTAAGGCATATTTAAGAGAGTTGGTAACTGCCTTTCTCCCATCCTCAAGGGGCTAATGTTATTATATTTATTATTCTTGGGACTCTAAGTTGAATCATTTCCCAATATTTACACTATGGGATTTGTCAACTATTATCCATTTTATGATTAAGTGAATTTTGGTGTCTTAAGTAATAGGCTCCTTTGTGAATTCATTAAGATTATCACCATTTTTGTGAGTGCCTTGACCTAATGAGCCACTGCATAGAATTAATTCATGCAGGTTAAAGCTTAATCATTGGCGTAAGGTTAAAAGTGGTATGCTAAGGTACTATTATGTATAATCATCTTCAATGGTTTTGATACTTAGGTTAGTAAGTGGTTTTATAAGTAAGCAAAAAGGTGTTTTCAAGAAAAGAGACACTTGATATTTCATTTCCTATGGATGATGCCAAATAATGAAGAGCTTCTTAATTAAGAGTTGAAGACTTGTAAGATAATAAAAGGATTAAAAGGGTTAACTTGAAATTCAGCATTAGCACTTCATGTCTAAATTAATAAGGAAAAAAAAAGATAAAGGTAAGACACAGTATGGAAAAAAAATGGATTACCTTGGATTTTTTTAAAGCATTGAGTATATATAAAACCATTTAAAGGCTTCCATTGCCTGAAGAGTTAAGTATAAGCTAAGTTAGCATGCCTTCTAAACACATCCTTAAATGAGTGGAAAGACATTAGATCAAGTAGATATAATAGCCATTGGTGACACTTATTTTGGTACAAATGTGAGGATGTCATTTGACTAGACAAATGTCATGTATATCCAAGTGATATGCGCATCAAAAGAAGAGTTATTTGGTTAAATTAATATCCACTGGTCTCCAAGTCATATGATGTAAGTTCTTATCCTATGCTGGTTTATATAGGCTTGAAAAAGCTAGGTCAAAAGATTTCATACATGCTTAATTGAAGGCCTAATATTATAATGCCCTTATCATTATGAAAACCCTAGATTAAGCATCAACATCACATTGTAGACATTTTTTACAAACATTAAAAATTAATAATTTCTTTTGAGTAATAATCTTTGGAATAATATACAAATAAATCTAGAATTTTGCTTATTTTCATAGATTTGGCATAATCACTAAAGTGCAGTAGTTTGACTCTCATAAAAATGTTTTTGGTCAAAAATATATCACATCATTGACAAATGTTAATAGATTTTTTTAGCGTATATATGCATTACATTCAACAAATTGATTACATGACATTTAAAGGTAATAACAATAAAAACAAATTCAAGCAAATAAAGAAATTACAAAAAAGACTAAAGAAATTCTCTCTCTTCTCCTATTATTCATATTAGCAAAAATGGAAAAATCCATTAAATAATTATAGAAAGAAGTATACAATTTTTTTGTGAATTTTTATAAAAACATTTTGTAAAATTATGAAAGCTAACTTTAAAATCTATCAAATTCAAAGGTCTAATTTTTGTTTCATCTTGTTATTCATTATATTTCTTTTGGTTTTAGAGCTATAAGGAGCTTTCTCACACAAAAATAATTTAAAAAGAAGTTTATAAAGGAGTTCCTACCAATTCCATTGATGCTTCTCACTCTTTTAAGCTCCTCTTTATCTCTTTAACTAAATGTCATTGCAAATGCTTTACCTAATAAGGACATGAATCCTAGACCAATAATAGACCTAGGACCTAGTCTAAAGTTAAACGAGCTGGCTTCCCTTTTGCATTTAAACTCAAAATCAAGCTCATAGCCTTGTTCATGCTTTTCACAAGCATAGGTCCATTACCACCAAATCAATAAACCTTAACAAGTGCAATCAACTTTCACATAATTTTTAAAAACCTACTAACTTAGACGCATATAAAGGGCCCATCAAATCTCTTAACCAAGAAAACTATTCTTATTTTACTTTTGGAAAAGAATTTTTGGCTACAGGCCCTTATTTTGAGCCTAAGTTGTAATTAGACCTTTAGCTAAATAGCATATCAATTAGCATCATCTATAGGCAATGACACATTATGTCTCTCTCCTTTCTCTCTATGATTATGGTCTTAAGTTAAGACATTATGGTGACATTGATGAGTGAATTTATTTATTTATTTATTTAAGCTCTTTTATATTTAGTTATTTTTAATAACTTTTATACCTATTTAAGTTAATTAGAATATGTTTTGTGACTTAGGTATACTTTTAGGAAGTTTTAAGAATTTCTTATTTAAATAAGTAAAATTTTAATATTTTATTGTTTTGATATTTATTACTCATTTTAGGTTTTTTGTTAAATTAAAAGTTCAATTAGAAAAGTGGTCTTCAGTGAAGTTATAATAAACATCTCAAATTTTCTAACTTTGGTTTTGAGCCTAAATTTGAACTCATTTGTGCTTTGAGACATTGCTTCAAAGATAGACTTAAAAACTCAAGTCCAAATCTAATTGTAGTAGGATTGTTGCCCAAACACTAAGTGTTTTAAATAAGTTTAACTTAAGTTTCAAACTTTCAAATTGGAAGATTCAAAAGTCTAAATTAAAGTTCACATTCCTACCTATTATTTCTATTGGGACACTAAAAATAAATAAGATTTGTCACAAATTAGACTAAATTAATCTCAGTTTTTAGATCATAAATTGAGTTCTAAACATTTGTTTTAGGTAAAATTGGATGCATTAGAAAGCTAAAAAAGAATCCTACAATTTGATAGAGATGGTAGACCTTAAATTAAACTATGTCTATTCAAGAATCAACTTAGAACTTATTATAAAAAGAAACAAGTTTATTGTAATCTCTAGAATTTATTAGATTTTTTAGAAGTGTCTTAGGGTTTCCTTGTGTTTACTATGTACATTCTTTAGGATAAATAAGGATTATTTTAGCTACTAAGAAAAAGGAGAGAAAAAAAAAATAGAGATGGACACACAAAAATGAGATAGATATAGCTTTAGAATAATTTTTTTTTTTTAATATGTGTAGCTTAGGTTTTTCAATAGTTTTAGGAGATTTCAAAATATTTAGTATTTTAATAATATAGATTATTTTGTTGTGTTGTTATCTTTTCTATTAGAATTATCCAAGTCATTTTTATTAAATTGTTAAATAATTCTTTA
The DNA here is from genome assembly GCA_020615895.1 of Ceriops decandra. Classification (NCBI taxonomy): domain Eukaryota; kingdom Viridiplantae; phylum Streptophyta; class Magnoliopsida; order Malpighiales; family Rhizophoraceae; genus Ceriops; species Ceriops decandra. The sequence continues at coordinate 6,240,427 of JAHLGO010000001.1, forward strand.
TTCAATTAATTTGGTTAGACCTACTAAATTAATTAAATAAATATCAATGGTTAAACTTAGGGATTATAATCTATTCTATTTCTAATTACTAAGTAGCAATTAACAATAAGAAATTATAGATAAGTTTCTTTTTTATTATTATTATAAATAACTTAATACAAATTAAACAATTTAAACTTATGTGATCATTGCTTAAATTAACTTATTTTCTTAATTTGTAAAGCTACCAATAAATACTCTAGTAAACTTATTCTACGGGCATAATAGTTATAGTATAAGTGGAAAATTTATTCAATTAGTAAATATCTAAGAGAGAATTTAGGTAATTGAATTTATTGTTATTTAAAGTCAATAGTTTTAATAAAATTAAGATAATATAGTGGATAGTTAAAAGCATCAAATATCACTGTTATGAATAAACCTGAAACTAAAATTTGGTTAATTGATATTTCTATAATTTATTTTATTAAATTAAATCATTTACTTTAATTGTTACAAAGTTATAATTAAACATTACTCTTTTATTCATATTAGCATTTTTAAATTTTATTTATTTGACATTGAATTAAAGCACTCATTGTGGAATTGACCCTTATTCATATTATCTAATATTAAATGATGGAGAATAAGTTATTTAAATTTTGTGATAATAGCTACCAAAATTTGGCACATTTACTAAAGAGATTTTTATTTTTTTCTATCAATTTTTGCATTTCATTTTTATTCATAATTTTATTGAATTAATTATAATGTTTGTATGCCCTTTATGTGATTTTTCAATTGTAGCGGCACTATTCTTAAAGGAAATCTTGGTAGGCAACCTAAGTATAATTTAGATTTGATTTCTTTACCCTTTCTTTTTATTTATGTTTCAATAATTTTCCATTACATTTGACTTTATATTGAGGATAATGTAAATTTTAAGTGTGAGAAAAGGTTTAGGTAGGATTTTTGTTTTAGTTTATTTTAATTTTTATGAAATAGTGATCATATATTAGTTATGTTTTAGGATGCTATGTAATCTATAAGTATAAAATTAGTCTTTTATATATATATATATATATATATATTGCTTGGTTTAGGATGTTAGTAATATTTTGTAAAATAATGGTAAGTGTATTTGACTTTTTAATACTTAAGTGAAACAATACTTCTTGAGAAGTTATGTGCATTTGATAATGAAGCATAATTGAACAATGTGTGGTTTGTTTTGAAATTGTTCTTCTTAAATTAGTCCTAAACTTGACTTTAAGTAAATTGATGTTTAAAAAAAGATGCAAAATGTAAATTTTTAATTCTATTATACTATTCAAATTACCTAATAATTAGGGATACTCTACCAAATGTGTTGAAACTTATATCAAATAGTGACTAGAACATAAGTATGCAAAATATCTTAATGTATGTTTTCTAATTTTTGGGTATGTCTCAAGATATATATTGGTTTTACTTTTCTACTTTAATAAGGGACACCTTAGTTTATCATTTAGTTTATTACAATTAGGGAAATAAGTTTATCATAACCTTGATAATTTATGGGATTTTTTAAGAGTATCTTAGGATTTTCTTGTATATGCTATCCATGTTTTATAGAATATAAATAAAGGTTGTTTTATCTACTATGAAAAAGAGAGAAAAAAGATGAGAAAAGGATACGCAAAAAGAAGGGAGACATAACTTTAGAATGATTCATTTTCTTTTTAAAGTATGTGTAGTTAGATTTTTCAATAGTTTTAAGAGATTTCAAAATTTTTGGTATGAAATAAATTATTTTGTTAACTTTTTTCTATTGAAAGTGTTCTGAGTTGTTCTAATTAAATTGTTGAATGATTGTTTATTCAATTAATTTGGTCAGATTTGTTGAATTAATTAAATGAATATCAATTGTTAGAGTTAAGGATAGTAACTTATATTTATCCTATTTTTAATTACCAAGTAGCAATTAACAATAAGAGATTATGGATAAGTTTTTTTCTTATTATCATAAATAATTCAATACCACTTAAACAATCCAAATTTGTGTGATTGTTACTTGAATTAACTAATTTTCTAATTTTTAAAACTGCCAACATATGACTTTAGAGAATTTATTCTAAGAGCATAATGGTTAAAGTCTAAGTGGAAATTTTGTTTTATTTAGTGAATATTTAAGAGATAATTTGAGTAATAAAGCTTATTGTTATTTAAAGTTAATAATTTTAATAAAATTAATACAACATAGCAAATAATTAAAAATATCAAATATCATAATTATAAGTAAACCTAAAACTAAAATTTAGTCAATTGATATTTCTATAAGTTATTTTATTAAATTAAATCATTTACTTTAATTATTACAAATTTAGGTTAAACGTTACTCCCTTATTCATATTAATGTTTTAAGTTTTATTTATTTAACATTGAAATAATAACACTCATTGTGAAATTAACTCTTATTTATATTGTCTACCATTATATGATTAATAATAAGTTATTTAATTTTTGTAGTCATAATAATAGTTACCAAAAATTTCATATGGTTACTAGAGAGTGTTTTTTTAATTAATTTTTGCATTTTATTTTCATTAATAGTTTTATTGAGTTAATTATAATATTTATATCCTCTTTTATAAGTAAAGTTGCACGTTTTTCAATCATTTTCAATATTTTTTATTATAACGGCATTATTCCGGAAGGAATCTTGATAGACAAAACAAATATAATTCATATTAAATTCTTTACGTTTTCTTTTCACTTATATTTCAAATAAATTTTCATTATATTTGACTTTATATTAAGGATAATGTAAATTTGAAGTGTGAGGAAAAGGTTTAGGTAAGATTTGTTTTTAGTTTATTTTAGTTTTTGTGAAATAATAATCATATGTTGGTTATATTTTATTATGTTTTGTAATACATAAGTATAAAATTGATTTATTTTATGATAAAATATTTGGTTTAGGATGTTAGCAATATTTTTTAAAATATTAGTAAGTGTACTTAACTTTTGAATACTTCTTGAAAAATTATATGTATTTTGTAATAAAGTATAATTGAAAAGCAGGCTGTTTATTTATTTTGAAATTGTTCTTCTTAAACTAGTATTAAATTTGAGTTGAAGTAAATAAGATGTTTAAAAAAAAAAACAAAGAAAGATGCATAAATGTAAAATTTTAATTTTATTTTAAAAATTTACATTAAAAATAATATTAAATAAAGTTGTAAGAAATATTTCAAAATTTTCAAATTAGGATAATAACCTAAATTCAAATTGATTTGAATTTTGAGACATAAAAAAATGGAAAATCATTTATTTTTTTTCTTTCAGTTTTGGTAGATATGAATTTTAACAAATTGACTTAGTTAATTTTAGACGAATTAGAAGGTTTATGAAATGGCGTACGGAGTTTGATTTTGGGTTTGGAAGCAAAGCAAAGCAAAGAAATGTACTGCATGCGATAGTTAAAGACAACGTGTCTTCTGTTTTGGCGGTTTCCATTGCCTCTTTCTTCTTCTTGTTTTTTTTCTCCTAGTCCTTTACGTTTCCTCCAGGTGTTTAGGTGTCTTTGTCTTGGATTTTCTCGCCTACCCTCTCTACCTTCTTTCTTTTATTACTCCCATTTTTTTTCTTTTCTTTCTTTTTCTCTAAAAATTTCTTTCCTTGAAAATTCTTTCATCTATATTGACTCCCCTTTCAATCAGCGTTCACCATTTGCCGTCAAATAATATGTCATATATGTCCATATTCATCTTCCAGTTCTTGATTCTTTGAAAGAAAAATGGGATTCTTGAGTACTTTCTTGGGAGTTCTTGGTTTTGGATTTGGACTTCCTGTTGGACTCTTGCTTGGATTCTTTCTCTTTGTTTATTCCCAGCCTAAAGATGTTAAGGTAAGACCATTTCCCTTTTTATTTTTATTTTTTTTTTCAAATCATGTACGTTCAAGATTTTATGGGGCTTTTGTTTAGAGTAACCGATATTCCAGAAAGTTTTGATGGAGATGAAATTGGTTTTTTTTTTTTTCCGTTTTCAAACTGATCTTTAGATTTTCTCTTTGTTTGGAGCCTTATGTGGAAGGAGATTTAGATGGAATTGATGATAGAAATGAATATTTGTTCTTCATGTTTCTGTTCATGACCCTTCGAGATTGATTTTACTCTTCAGTGCTATGTCTTTTGCCCTCTGATGTTATCGCTAAAATTTGTTGGTTAGGTCTACACTCAGTGTGAACGTGACTGCATAGTTACATGTGGCACATCATTAGCTATTATCATTTTGTTACCATAGATTTGAGTTTTCAGACCTTTTTTACTTTCTGATGTTTTCTCTGTGTCATCCTGATCTTTTCAAAATTTGGGCCATCTTATTCCTGCCTTGCTCTCGTTGAACTTACATGTTTATTTGCCATTCAATGCTTGAAGGTTTGATTTTTCAAGTTACTGGCATGCAAAGAGTATTACCTGGCTCACTGATTAAGTAGAAGCATACTGCATCTGACATATTAAGGATTAACAGCTGCAAAAAGGTTCACGAAAACAAGTGATTCTCTTTGTGAAAGTAATGGATCAGCATTGAGCAACATGAAACTGTAGCCTAATCATTTTTCAAGTACTCCATATGCAGTCGGATTAAACACAAGTGATGCATTAATATAGCAACTTGCAATGTGAGTGTTTGATTGACTATGATTAGGAAAAACAGCCTTATTTTTATTTGTTAAATTGTAAGCTTAGAAAAGGAAAATTGCTTGACTTTGTAAATGAAAATAACAAACATGAATCATGAGCCAGTGACAGTTTTCTGCCTACCCAGTATGAATTTCTGATGCTGGACTGTGAGGTGTGTAGGATCCAGTTGTTAGGTCACTTCGCGAGTTAGACACGGATAGCTTGCAAGATATTCTACCAGAGATTCCTCTATGGATAAAATGCCCTGATTATGAGCGGGTAAGTGCAGCCCATCAGTGGACATTGAATTTCCTGTGCTTATTGTTTTTGCCTTATCACTTAAAACTAGTCCGTGGTTGTTGTATTCTGTGGTATCTCAGGTAGATTGGATGAACAAGTTTCTCTTGGATATGTGGGCTTTCCTTGATAAGGTGATTGATAGCTTGAAATTTGAATAGCCTTGGTCCCGTTGATGCATTGTCAAGTTTATTGACTGTTATCATGGGCAGGCAATTTGCGCTACAATAAGAAGCACAGCAGAACCCCAATTTGCAGAGTATATAGGGAAGTGTAAAATAGAAGCCATTGAGTTTGAGCGCCTAACTCTTGGAACTCTTCCTCCTACAGTTCATGGTAAGAGCTTCATAGTTAATTATGACTAGTTTGGACTCATCTGGATTGTATGGGGACATTCGTATTGTGTCTGTTATCTTCCTCTTCTACTACTTTTGATAAAACTGGGACATTTTCTTTCTTTCATGGTTATGCAATAAAATTAGTGCTCATTTAATCGGATAAGTTATGCAATATGTGTTATTGTTTTGCAGGTCTGAAAGTCTATGAGACTAATGAGAAGGACTTAGTCATGGAACCAGCAATTAGGTGGGCTGGCAATCCCAACATAGTTTTGGTGTTAAAGTTAATGTCTTTACAAGTTAAATTTCAGGTCAGAAAAACCTGAAGGCAAAAACTTTGCCGAAAGAATAGTATTATTAATTCTAAAAAAAAGCTGCAGACCTTTGGAAGACTGACATTGCTTCTTTGCAGTTGGTGGATTTGCAGATAAGTGCAGCCCCTCGAATAACTCTAAGACCTCTTGTGCCAACCTTTCCATGTTTTGCGAACGTTGTGGTGTCTTTGATGGAGAGGGTAAACGGGACTTTATTTGGGTAAATGAAGGTTATTTTAGATCTCTGGGCAGTTGGACAAATTTGTTTTTGCATTTTTATATGCAGCCTCATGTGGATTTTGGACTGAAAGTGCTAGGAGGGGATGTTATGTCCATACCTGGCCTTTATCGATTTGTTCAGGTATTGCACTGCTAAATACTTTGGTAGGATTTGGGCTGTGATTTATTTGTCAGAAATTAAATCTTCTTGTAATCACTTATGGTAGATCCAGATATAGATGGACTTGAATCAATTTACTACTCATGTTTTTTGCAGGAGTCCATCAAAAAACAAGTAGCAAGTCTATACCTCTGGCCCCAAACTCTTGAAATACCTGTCCTTGATGCTTCATAGTAAGTTAAAATTATAATGTGATATCTCTCAGACATTATTATATCCATCCTGTCTCTCTTGTTTTATTTGTTAGACTGTTTGGTTCAAGTTTTCAAAAAATGCTTAAAAGATGCAGATGCTGCAGGGTGTAATGGATATTAAGTCTTGTTTGATAAAGATTTGGTGCCATTTTATTTAATTTGGAATTGAAACAAGTCCTAACTGTGTTTCCCATGTCAAATGTGAAGGTTTTGCTGCATACATGGTCATCAGACACTGTAGGTCTATTTTTAAGAGGAGTCCCAATATGGTGCTTGTTGAGCCCTTATCTTGATTCATTGGAATATAACTATCGAACTAAAGAGTTACATTAAGAAATGGAGGTCATCCCTTCCACTGCACTCGTAATCAAGTACTTAAATGGAATCGTTCATCTTTTTGACTTCATGCCAGTGTGTCTCCAAAGAAGCCGGTGGGAATACTGCATGCGAAAGTAGTGCGGGCGACAAACCTCTTAAAGGCTGATATCCTGGGATCTTCTGATCCGTATGTTCAGCTTAGCCTCACTGGAGAGAAGCTTCCTGCAAAGAAAACCACCATCAAGAAGAAAAATTTGAATCCTGAATGGAACGAGAACTTCAAGCTCATTGTCAAGGATCCTGAGTCTCAAGTCCTACAATTTCAAGTGTTTGACTGGGACAAGGTTTTCTTCCTAGACATCAAAATACTTATTTTTCTTTTCTAATCTACACAGCATTTTTCATCAGCTTAAACAAGCCTTAGCCTAGTCACTAAATAGTCCCAATGTGTTACATAAGGCACATACCGTCTAATTGTTAAAACCTTGTTTGGAATCAATTATGAAATCTTGATCAGAAATTAGTTTGAAATATGACTATTAAAATACATATAGCACCTGCAATCTTTTAAAGACGTTTAAGGAATCTCTGAATATTATGGAGAGAACATCTTCAGTCTGATCAATTATTCAGAAAGTCCATGATGCACCGCACAATTGGTTACATTTTGAAGTCATTAATTCAGCTTTTAGACTCTGCTATTAAATCTCAAACATTCTCAGTCAATTTGATTCACAGGTTGGCAGTCACGACAGACTGGGAATGCAGGTAGTTCCCCTTAAGTTGCTGATACCCCATGAGACAAAGGAATTGACTCTTGATTTACTTGAGCACACAAATGCTTCTGATCCTCACGACAAGAAGCAAAGAGGGAAAATTGTGGTGGAGCTTACCTTTGTCCCTTTTAAAGAGGACACTTTCAAGTCCAGTGGACAGTTGGACAGTCATAGCAGCAAGGAAACGGAAGTTACGAGGTCTCCTGACGATGAGACATTGAGTGTAGCAGGCTTACTTACAGTAGTTATCGAAAGTGCTGAGGATGTAGAAGGGGAGCGACACAGCAATCCCTATGCCATTGTCCTTTTCAGAGGAGAAAGAAAGAAGACAAAGGTGAACTTTCATGCGCTTGTAACACATGGAGCAATGTCAGCTATGCTTTCTTTTTTAGTTTTGTATCAAGATGAGGGAACGAAGTTGAAATGATCCCTTTTCTTTTTATGGTTTCTGATAGTTCAGGTTTACAATTTCCAATGCTCACAACTGAGTTTTTTTTTTTTTTCAGATGATTAAGAAAACACGCAACCCACGTTGGAACGAGGAATTCCAGTTTACGTTGGATCAGGCTCCTTTACGTGAGAAGATCCACATTGAAATAGCAAGCAAGCGGACAAGATTGAGCTTTCTGTCAAAGGTATCATGATTAATCATGATCAATTTTCTTCCCTGTTCATTCTTAATTGTTTTTTTTTTTTTTTTATGTCGCTATCATCCCTTGTTCTTCAGGAATCATTGGGGCGCATTGAAATCAACCTAGATGATGTCGTGCACAACGGACGGATCAATGAGAAATACCATCTACTGGATTCAAAAAATGGAGTTATACATGTTGAGCTTCGGTGGGATGCTGTTTGAAAATAAAATGATATCACATTGAATGGATTGTAACATGCATCTTCTTCTTCTTGTTTTTCTTTTTTTCATTTTTTTTTTTTTGTTAATACAGTCTACACAGGATTGTCGGAAATTTTTACTGTACTGTCGAGAAAATGAGAATGAAACCTGTGTTTTATTTGTTTTTGCAGCGAACACAAATTTTTTATATGTTACATTGCGTTGTACTTGCCGTCTATGTGTTATTTATTTGCTTCCAAATTGCCTACGTAAATTTTATCAGTCAAATAATTTCCGGGTTTTTTTCGATGGAAAATAAGCCTTTGGACTTTTCTTTCGACAGGCTGATCAAAGTAGAAGGCTGCAGCCTGTAAATTCCGGGCATGGCTAAAGCTTTGATAATCTCGTTTCCAATGGACAGAGCCTCTTATAATGTAATTTGGGTTCGAGCCGACCCATAATCTGCAACTGAGTGGAAAGGTAGGGCCACACCCCGTGCGACTGAAGTCGAGAGTGTGGTTGCCGTTGGAACAAATAGAAATTTTATAAAATACGTTTATCTCTTTTTGGTTTGGGATGTACAAAATTATAAATATCTGTAGGAATAAACTAAAGAAAGAACAGAACCGCAAAGTTTGAGATTAGCCAAAAAACAAAAAACAAAAAACAAAAAGGGTCATCGGGTCACTATATCATAAGGGTATCGCCGTATCGGGCATCATTAAGACACAATTTCTTAGTAAATTTACGTCCTCATCTTCATCTTTTTAGTTGAGGAATCATATCTGTAAAGAGAAAGGAAGCTCTTATTTTTCTGCCAAATTGAAAGGATATCATATGTGCAAACAAATAGACATTTAAATTAATTATAAGGGATCCTCGTAAACTGAGAGCGGCTCCAACAAAAACGTATTTATTATAGTGATTTTATGACAGCTATTTTAAACTGTCACTCCAAAGGATAAAATGTAGCAGTCTTTGCATCCGTATCAAATAAATACCCTAGTGGAATAAGGCATTTTATGTAACAATTCTTGTGTAGGAGGTTTTAAACCGTTGCTGTATAAATATTTTAAGCAGTGGTTTTGATTTTGGTGGTTGCTACTTGTCGTTGTCGAATGATTTTAACCAATGGTTCAAGTGCAGTGGTTGTAAACTGTTACCAATATAAGCAGCATTCGATAAAGCCTTCTACATAATTAATACATTTGAAACGGCGATTTAAAATTATTGATTTGTCAACGTGTGTTGAGCTCTTGTAGTTAACGACTTTTCTTGCTTCAAAACCAACACACTTATTGATAAAATTGGGCAAGGGCTAACCATTTATTGCTTTTCAAGGTTGGAATTAGATGTTGAATTCTCCAAGTTCCACCAACTACTACAATACTTTTCTTACAACATCTGGCTTGTATAGGATTGGTCTTAACAATTGACATATGAGGAACATAATCTTGTGGGCTAATGTCATCTTGAATTTTTTTGGTATAACTTGTTTTGGCGCCTTGGAGGACTCTGTTGGCATAATACATTGACCTAAACTAAAACTAAGTTGACTATTGACGAGCTTACCATAAGTATATCAATAGCTCCTCTTATGGAATTAAATTAGCTTATTGAGTATAAAGAGTGAGGCTAAATACTTTTCTGAATTGTCGTTTTTGGCAATCTTTATTCTAGGAGAATCTTAATCCCTTCTTTAGGACTTGGATGAATTGCAATTACTTATCCTTAGACCTAAGTATATATCTATTGAGGTGAGCCAACATGCCCAAGAGTTTTCACGCTTCTTTGATACTTTTTAGGGATGGTAAGTTCAAGTTTGCTTTAATTTTCTCTTGATTTGCTTTAATTCCTTAGTTAAAGATGAGGAAATGTAAGAATATGTCCAATTGCACTCAAATACAAACTTTGTGGGATTTAGGTTCATATTATACCTATTCAAGGTATCCAAGGTTCCTTGCAAGTTTGTTATATTTTGAGAAAGTTATGCTCTTGACTAACATATCATCTAGATAGACTTCCATCTTTTGGCCAATTTGTGGTTTGAATATTTTGTTAACCAATTGCTAATAGGTAATGCCTATATTTTTTAAGCCAAAAGATATCGCTTTGCAATAGTACATCTTACCTTGTGTGAGGAAGGATGTTTCTTATTGATAAAGCTCATATAAAGGAATTTCATTTTACTTAAAAAAGGCATCTATAAAAGTCATCAACTCAAGCCTTGAATTGTCATCATAAAGTGTATAATAGGGGACAAAAATAGCTTTTTTTTTTTTTTAGTTATGTTTTGTTTAAGTTGGTAAAGTTGAAAAATATTCTCCATTTACATCTTTTTGACCATGATTATGTTGAATAACCAATTAAGACAAATAACCTTCTTAAATTGTTACTTGTCTTTTAATGGAAAATTTCTAGTTCTTTATTTCACTAGCTTGTGAGTTGGGTCAATGCTAAGTCTAAGTGTAATGACCTTAAGGTTTATCCTAAGCATGTCAATTGAGATCCATGTAAACACAAATGCACGATTCTTTAAGAAAACAAAGCATGCTTATTTTTTTATTTTGGTTAATTGTTCCCTAATTTAAATTACATTTTTAAAATTCTTAGTTTGAGGGGAACTTAGACTAATCCTTCTATTGGTATTCCCCATTCTTCAAATTCTAACCTATAATCTAGCTTGTGACATTAATATTAACTTGCTTGTCTTCTCCTTTTACTAAGGCAACTTAAAGTTGCAACTTACTTTTCTTTACATCTCCTCTAACTTCCCCCTCTTTAGATAAAGTAGGCAATTTCATTTTTAAGTGTTTGATGGACATGATAGCATTAAAAGCTCTTAAGGTTAGGCATTTTAAAATTGCACTATAAGAAATTATGGTTTTGACCACCTTAAATTTCAAAGTAAGTTTTATTGAATGATATAGGTTCCCAAGCATAAATGAGAGTTTGACTAATTGTGTAGGGAATACAAGTTCTCTAGAGGCTTAAGCATTTTATAGAGAAACCCTTTTTTGGTAAAGGTGTTAAAGTGTAGGATATTCATAAAATTTCTAATGCCTTGCAAGCCTAACTAAACTTTGAAGCCATTAAAGATTGCTTTCATAGCAAATGGCTTATTGTATGGATATTTTATTCTTTTTAAGTTATCATTTATGATGAAGATCAATTTGCTTATTTCATAAGGCAACTTAATTTAAAAATTTAGTTTCATTCTTGCATAAAACTTTTAGCCTACAAAGTTCCCATAGAAATGCTCCTTATTATCACATTAATGACTATTTTTCCAGGTTAAATGATATGCAAGTTAACCTTATTGCTCTGCTACTTAATGGAGTACCTTACTCCTAAGTCCCATATAAGGGTTATCTCTTATTGATTTTCCTTTAAGTTTGTTTGTGAACATAATTTTGTAGTATTCCTTATTTGATTAGCTCTTTTATTTTATTCTTCACTTTCTTACACTCCTTTTGATTGGTCTTGCTTTGTAAAGGAGGACTTAAGAAAATTTGACCATTTAACCGAATGCTTCTTTGATTTTTATAAAAATGTTCACCTTGAGGTTGTTAGTTGGGCATAATATTTGTATTTAGGCTATGAATTAGGTCTTTTTCTTCTTTTTATGTTGCAAGATAGGGTCTATTTCATCTTTTATACTTTGGCCTCTTATAGGACTTTTCCCTTATTATCTCTTTTTTCTATCAATCATTATAATCTTTTTTGGATGAACCATTATGCTTGTTGAATATCCTCATTAAGGTCTATGGGTGGTTTCTTTAACAAGGAATAAGTGAATAGTATGGTGTCCTCCTTAAGCTAGCCATAAATAAAAGGTAAATAGCACAAAGTAATCTTTTAGTCCTTAGACATTTAGAGTTTCTTATAAGTTTTATTTTCGATAAAGCAAGTTATGAATGGTTTTTCAAATTGTTTTGAGCTAGAGATTAAGTATAAGGAAACCCTATATACCATATGTTTAGGTTAGTCCTTTTAGAGTAATAGAAATAATTTTACACATTGTAGCATTTGATATGCATAAAGGAACATTAAAGTGCAAAATCTATTTGAGTGATGAGATATGCAGTTCTATCATAAATCTCTAGGTTAAATAGTTTAAAATTTTCTTAAATTAGGGTATTACAAATGTCATTTGACAAGGGCATATTAAAAACAACCTTTAAAATTAAGGGGCTTGTCCTTTGATGAGGACCTTCTTAGGTTTTACACTGAGAGGGGGAGAAGGTAAATAAATCTAAAATACTTATGTTTTACAAATTTGTCCAAATTAACCTCCGTGACTTGTTAAAGTTGATGATCCAATTTTTTTTTATCTTGCTTCTTTATGTGAAAGCAGCCGTATAGATATCAATCAAGTGTAAGCACTAGAGAATGCACAGAATTTTTACATGGTTCACTCACAATGTGTGAGTTACATCCACGATGTGATAGGATCACTTCTAAATCACATAATCCACTTTTGTTATTAACAAATACAATTGATGTCATGAAAGGATCACTCCTTAACCACTTACAATAATCTCCTGATCACTCAATGGATTGATCTCCTAATCACTAGAAGAGATGATCTCTTGATCACTCAAAGGACTAATCTCCCAATCACTCCAAGGGTCTTTCACTCTTTTTCAAAAAGTTCATAAAAAGTTTAGACTAAAACCTTTTTGAGAAGGATCAATCAATGTACATAAACTATTATTACAGAAAGCAAATCTTTTCCTTCCTCACTCTCAATCTTTGCTCAAGTTTTGTTGGTCTTTTCTCTGAAGGTTTTCTATGTTGTTGTTGTTGTCTCTCCTTCAGTAGGTTCTTTACACTATAAGGCTCTTTCCGCCCAAGTTATCTTTGCTACAAGTTATTTTTGTAGCAAGTTATCTCTACTACAAGTTATCTCCGCTGTAAATTATCTTCATTGTAGATTATTTCCACTACAGGTTATCTTTACTACAGGTTCTCTGTTGCAAGTTTTCTCTATTGCAGGTTCTCTCCTTTTGCTACCAATACTACCTTACCTACTATCTTGGCAGGTTCTCTTCCTCTGTAGTTGGTACTACCTTATCTATTGCCTTGGTAGATTTTCTTCCCCTACTGATAGGTTCTTTTCCCCTACTATTGATGTTAGCTCACCTGCTGCTGCCTTGATAGGTTCTTTTTCCTTGCTGTCGGTCCTATCTCACCTACTGCCGACGCTGCCTCACTTGCTGTTGGTATTGCATCCTTTTACTACAATTGCTGCCTTCTTTTTACTACAATTACTACCTTCGCTTTACTACAATTGCTGCCTTTTTCTCGCTATAATTGCTGCCTTTTTTTGCCGCAATTTCTAGTTTTCTTCTTATTGTAATTATTGGTTTTCACTACTTCTTCTTCCTTTGGTTGCTACCGCACCTTCTCCTTCAGGTGGCTACTGCACCTTCTCCTTCAGGTGCCTACTGCACCTTCTTCTTTGAGGGTTACTCCACCTTTTCCTTCCGTAGCTACTGCGCTTCTCCTTCGGGTGGCTATTATAACTTCTCCTTCTCCCTTTGGTTCAGCTATCACCTTTTTTGGTGTGGCTGTTGTACTTCTCCCTTTGCCACTATACACCTCTCCTTGGTATGGTTGATTGGTTGCCACTACACACCTTTTTCTTCTTTTGTCGATGCATACCTTTCCTTGGTGTGATTGATTGGTTTTTGTTGCATACCTTCTTTCTTTGGTGTGGTTGTTGCATATTCTTCTCTTTTTGGTGTGATTGCTACACGTTCTTCTCTTTTTGGTGTGGTTGCTACACGTTTTTCTCTCTTTGGTATAGTTGCCGATTGTTGTAACTTTTTCTCCTTTTGGTTTGGCTGTTAGCTACTGCAACTCCTTATCCCTTTGGTGTGGTTGCTGATTGTTGTAACTCCCTCTCCCTTTGGTGTGACTACCGACTACTGCAACTCTTTCTCCTTTTGGTGTGGCTATCGGCTATTATAACTCTCTTCTCCTTTTAGAATGGCTGCCTATTATTACAACTTCTCCTTTGATTGGTGTGGCTGCCTCTTTCTTTGGTGGCTACTATTACCTTTTGGTTGTTTACACCTTTCCTTGGTGTTAAATCTCTCTTAGCTAATTGCATGTTTCCTTGCCACTGCATCTCTCCTTAGTTGATCACTTTTTTTGTTGTTGTTCTCTTTTATTTTTCTATAGCACACATATCTTTTGAAAGATGTATGGATGTATTTATAAGCCTTGAGTTTTAGGATTACTTAATGAGCATTAATTCCCTATTGTCCTACAATCAACAATCATATTTGATTCCTAAAATTTAGGGTTAACGGTCAATATTGACTTTCTAAAATTTAAAGCCAATGGTTAAGGGTCAACAATCAATTTTGACTTCTAAAATTTAAAGTCAATGGTCAATATTAACTCATTAACTTTAGAGTTAAACTGCCATCATTGGTTTTGACCAACGACCTTTCTGCATCTCAATAGCATTTAAAACATCAAATCAATAAAAATAATTATGTGAGATACTATTGACAATAAATCCATCATCAGCCATCAAAGATAAACTTAACATTGTTTTCCTATTTTGTAGCAAAAGCAACCTAGTGAATAAGTTATTTGAGTTGCTTGGTCATCTTGTTGTCATCAAAGGTTTCTTGTTGATTTTTAGGTTAAAGTTGTTGCTGTTATTGTCATGCCATTAGTGGGGGCTTGTAGGTCTACCATATTTAGAGGTAGCTAAGGAATAGTTGCAAACCTTTTGGGTGGCAAATAAAGGTCTACAGTCCATAATATGCCTAAGAGAGGTAGGAGTGGATTCAACAGCGTCTTTTGTTAAAGTAGCAATAACAAACCTTTCAACTTCTAGGACATAGTTCTCATCCTCTTTTGGGATTTCTATGTTTGAAAGAGTTGTTGATTGTCTTCTTCTTTTAAAGGTGGATTTCAGAATCTAGGGTGGGGGACTTATTTGAGTTTGAATCAAGGTTACAACCATTGTGATAAGGGCCTAAACTAGTTTTTATATAGCCTAACATTCGTTTTTAAGGATTATGGATTGGTTATTAATGATAAGGCTAAATGTGATTGGTTAAAAGCATATGTTATGGTCTTGTTGGGTTGGATCATCAACCATTGCAGTGATATTGGAGACTTGTAGATGTTACAAAGGAAAAAAAAGAGCATGAAAATGCTTTTGAGAGAAAAGAGAAAAGTACGTATCATGTCATTTCCATAAATGACACCAAATGAAGGAGGGCTCTTCGATTAAAGGTTTGAGTACTTACAAGACAAGGTAATGCGTACGTGGTGCTAGGGTATCGTTAGGGTTACAAACAAGCCAAGCCAAGCCAAGTTTTTGCCGTGCTTAATCTTGACTTATTTAATAAACAAATTTAAAATTAAGGTTTGATGTTAATGTCATTTAATAATGAACTGAACTTGAGTTGAATTTACTAATAAAGAAGTTTTTAATCTTTATAATATTAATAAAATGATTAAAATTAAAAAAATTTATTGTCATGTATAAGATTAAAATCATAATGAATCTTTATTTTAATAAAACTAAGTAATTAAAATAAATATTTAATTTTGATGTATATATGTAAATATATATAACATATGATTTGAAAAATGTGTTTAACAAAAATTACTTTTATGGTATAAAAAAAGAGTTTTTCAATGAATATAAAAATAAGCATTTAAACGAATTGTTCATAAGTCTAAACGAGTCAAATATGCTCTTCTTTAGACTTGGCTTGTTTATTAAATGAGCTTTTAAATGAGACTTAGGTATTGCACATTTAACTAAATAAACAATTGAAGTAAATGTTTATCAAGTAAAGTTACCTAATTTTTGAAGAAAGTGTTGGTTCATTTGTAGCTATAACCGTAGTTTAGTATCAGCACTTTTAAATCAAAGGGAGTTCTGAAGAATAGAGAAAAAAGTAATGGCTTGGAGAAGAATACATTAACAGGAGATTGTCAGGCCGTAGCGCGTTTATATGCCAATTGAAGGGTTCCTGTTAGCTTTCCACGCAACAACTAGTCGGGTTCACGTTTCTTTGGTAATAAATACCCTTTAAAGGCCCAAAAAGACCTTTTCAGTACATTTTTTTTTCTTTTGCAGCGCTTGTGGTTGAATATTTGAATCACATTACATAATAGTATCAGAGTATCCCACCAATCTAAGAAAAGTTGTTGTAACACAGTGGCCATTACCTTAGCATCTCAAGTAACTAGGGGAATTGTTGGGTCCCACAAGATGCTAGAGGTGATTCATTGAAGAATTTGGAAAAATATCCAAACCATTCACTGATCTCTTAAGAAAAAACTCAGTTTCAATAGAATGCACAGGTCGACCGTGCTTTTTAACACCTTGAATAAAGCTCTTACTTAAGCACCTACTCTTAAGCCTAGTATCCATTTTTTCAGTGTGTCTTGTGTTGGCATTCGTACGCTACTATTTCAGTAGTATACAGTCCACCAAACTTCCAACGTTCGAAAACCGGAACTAAACGACCAATACCAAAACCAGAATTAACCAGAGAAACTCCCCGAAGCTCTAAACCCACTGTTATGGTGCAGTTCAGCAACTGTGACGAGGCGACAGCTGAAACATACCGCTCACCGCTTGTAACATTAAGATGTCTGGATAAATTTGTCCAAGGCAGAAGTATCCAAAGCTTGAAACTCCTTGACAGCAGAAGCCACAGCCAGTCCAAGTTTCACAGCATCTTGATGGCTGGGGGCCTGAAGGGTGATTATTGCTAGTCATTACATATTCAATTGCTGGGGCACTTTAAGGAAAACTGAAACAATATTTCTACCTCAATATTAAGGGGAAGGACAGGATCGTGAAGTGAGAGTCTGAGAAGGAACCACCCGCCATTACCAGAAACCCGTACCTGTCCAGAAACAACAAATAGTTGAAAAAAGAATGCATGCAAATATTTGTGATTCTTAGGAAAACCATGTATGCGGCTGAGAATAGAGTAAGTAAAGCACAAATTGGTGCAGAATACTCTAAGTCTTAAGGCCAAGAAAGCACCTTGTTTTTTGGTGTTATTTCATGCCCAAGGTTCTTATCTTTCCTTTATTTTGTTACTGCCACCAGGTTTGAAAGAAAGGGATCGTGTGATGAGCATGTGACTATTTGACAATGCAATACTAATTCAATATGCAAGTCATTAAGGGTGGTGATTTAAGTATTATTGTAATCCAGTGACTACTGATGTTATTCAGATTTCAATCATGACCTCAGTACTGTTACTTCTTTACTGTTTCTATTATCTTGATCTCCTGTTTTTCTGGTTTATCTTCTGCCAAGTGCACCACAAACATTCTCATTAGAATTATAACAGTACATCTCATTTAAGTGACCGTGTAAGAGTTATTTCTGTGTAAAACTCACCCCTTCATAGTTCACAGGCGCTTTCTGAAGCTTTGGGTCCAAACTTACAGAGTTCTCCAAATGTTGCATCACTGCCTCTCCATAGTCCCGGAAAGATCTGGATTTTCTAGCAGATCAATAAACTAGAAACTAATGGATACTCACACATTATAAACCACAGAAAAACCATACCCTCCTTTAAGATCAGAATGATTCTGGTTGATTTTGATTCTCAACTCCACAGCAACTTCTGGCTCCTGCAGACCCACTACAAGATCTGTCAAAACTTTGCTGCCATGACTAATTCCTGAAGCTCTTGCTGAAGCAAGTTTATTTAAAAGCTTGACCTGAAAATGGACACCAGGTGATAGTAGATAAACAAATTAAGTTACCAACAGCTAGTATATTGTCATATGCTAAGAAGATAAAAAATGATGTGTTAGCCACGAAACCCACCATGAGATAAGCACCATCATCAAGCCAGTGATTTTCTTTGAGAGCTCCATGGCCACTGGTTTCAATAGCTAGATGTGATTCCCCATCAACAGAGTTCTGCAAGTAAAGCTATCACTTCAGTTTTGAAGTTGACAACTTCTTGCATACATTAATCATCTAAACAATCTGATTCTCACCAAACGAATAGCTTCATCAATGACGTTCTTATAGCCTCTCCTGAAACGATGATGCTTTCCCCCTAGCAGAGATTACACGCCACAAACATGACATACATAGAGCAGGTAAAAAAAAAAACACACATTATACATTTCAGTTTTCTACATACCAAGTTTCTTTTCAATGAATGCAGTCAGCCCATCTGAAGTCACACTATCTGTGACAATAGTTGTTCCTGGATGCTAAAAAACACAAGGGGAAAATTCAGAGACAATCAGATATAAAGGCAACAGCATTAAAGACAGCTGAAATCAAGGATCTTACTTCCTCCAGGACAATGGCAGACATCAATGCAATGAGGCAATTACGGTTCAACTCACGACCAGTGGAGTCTACTGCAGCAGATCTAAAGCAAACTGATCACACTTTCAGAGGACAGTGTCATTATTATGTATAAGATGACTGAAAGAGGCTGTTATGACAAGTACCTGTCAACATCAGTATCAAAAATAATGCCCAAATCAGCCTTGTTTTCAAGGACTGCCTGAGTGATAGCCTTCATCGCTGCCTTGTCCTCTGGGTTTGGAATATGATTTGGAAACATACCTGTTTCCAACCATAATTTTAAAAACTAAGCATAGAAGAAAGTCCATAACAAAATTTTTCTGGTTCCACCATTACCATCTGGTTCCAAGAACTGACTGCCAGATGTATTAGCCCCCAAAGGTTCAAGAACTTTTTCCTGACAAGCGATTGAAGAAATATTTCAAATGGGAAGACTGATAAACTTCCCATGGCTATTCTGCACATCACTGAAGCTCAAACAAACAATGAAAGTATTGCCAAGTTCAATTTTCTAAGAAGTGCCACATCAACTAAACATAGACTATTAGCATGAAATTCAACTGCCCAAGAGGTACATTTCTGATAAGGTTTAACCTCAATGCACTATTGTCCATAAAACTTACAGCAAAAAATCCTCCTGCTCCATTTCCTGCATCAACCACAATATGGAATCCCTCCAACGGCTTTTCTAAGAATTTGAAATATCAACACAGAGTTAGCAATTGGCACATAATCTTGAATTGTGAAACCCAACTTAAAAAATAACTCATGCAGACTCATAGTATAATACACAATTTTGCTGATAATGCATATTACATGCCAGTTTAAAAAGCCATTAACATTTGAATGCATTTTAATTTTAATAATACTTTTGATTAGCATTTGGATACCTATGTTCCGTGCAGCTTTTTGTACTGCTTTCACAAGATCCAATGCATACATAGTCATGTAATCAACTCTCTTCACTGATGCAGATGCTTTTCTTTTTGATTCCATTAAGCCTTCACTGGTGAAGTTATTGTATATGGTTGCAGCACGCTCCAAAATGTCTTTAATGTCAGCCTTCCCCAGCCCTCCAGCTTTTGTGAAGAACTTGAACCCATTCCTGTTGTAGGGAAGATGACTAGCTATTTGTGCAACAACATCCATAGAAACATTCATCAAGTAAGATTAATCACTAAATCAACAAAGAGAGAATGGAAACAATAGATTACAGACTTTTATAAAGCACCTGTTATCATTATAGCCCCTTCAACTGGACATAAAAGTGTATCATCTTCAGTGAGTGTGCTATTAAACATTGCTGGGGTAGATGACAAACTACAAAGGAATGGATAATTGCAGAAATTGGACAGTAAGACAAAGCACATACCAATAGAGAAATAACACGGAAATTAACTTAAGAAAATCCAGTTACAGAAAGCCCAGACTAAGACAGGTGGCTGTATAAATCATTTTAAAAGCATTAAAGCAAAAAGAATTATCATTGAGCATGAGGCCCATGAGGTTATGCAAAAAATGCTCCACAAACCCCAAGGCAGTGGAAGCACACATAAGTTTTTGGACAGAAATCATAAGAATTTTTAATTCAATGAAGCAACACCTCAATCAGGAAGTATTACATCCCTGGAATTTTTTTTTTTCTCCCCAACTCAAAAAAAGATACCAGTTTAAAGTAATTTCTCTAACATTATGCACAAAACAATAGATAGAAAAGTATTATAAGCTGAAAAATCATTAACCCACCCATATTGAATGACTTCTAGGCCAGCACCAGCAACACCTTGAGAAACAGCATCCTGGAAGTCAAAAACATTGACCTTCAGAAATGAAAGACACTAGCATGTGGTACAATTCCGAATATAGCAAGTTTAATTTTGGTAACAATCTTGCAGAAGATTGAATTTATCATTTGTGAATGAAACTGTCAATTAGACAGAAAAAGTCCACTACAGCTCAGAAGTCTTTAAGAAAAATCAATTACAAGCATAAAATATTAACATTTTAATTGACATTAGACAAGCTTAATAAATTGAATTAGAGGAGAATGGAATCACATAGGTGGAATTGATTTTTTTAAACAAACTGTCTTTAACAAGTAGATGGTCCATGGTCCAAACTAGCAAACTGCATACGTCAAGAGTGGCAAGGCATAACCAATACATGAGCTCAAGAAGCTTATGAAGGACCAAAGGACACTTGCCAATTCTGCAAAAGACAAAATGATATAATACAATACATCCCATGATATACTCCAAATAGTTGCTAGAACCATCATTCATATATGCTGAGCAAAGGACAAGGTACCTGTAACAAAGGTGCAGATATTCGGGAATCATGACCCACAGAAACTCTTGCAGTCTGGGATGCATTAGATTTCTTCTTTTCCAATAACCATGAGGCAAATGCAGAGGCTATTGCTTCTGTAACTGGCTCAGTAAGGTTAACAGGCTCTCCCTCAACACCAGTAATGGCCACACCTCGAATGTCACTGTGTTCCAAAAGGAATCATAGACACAAACTCTAATTCAGATAGTATAAAAAAGCACCAGGGCTTTTCTTTGTTCCAAGAATAAACCTATCATGTCTTAATGAAACTAATATGCCAGCTAAGCCTTAACATGAAATTATTCAGAGCGTGGTTGCAGAATTTTTGTTGTGGTCCCATGTTCTCAAAAGTGTGTGGCCACCTCGAAAAATACTGTGCAAGTTCCCAAACAACCCATCGTTGGCAAAAAGTTTTGGAAGGCCTAGATAGAAGTAATACAATAATCACTTGGATCGATTTGGGATATGAGAAATATGTATTTAAAGAAAAAAAAGGAAGTTCAGTATGATAGAAAACAAGAAATTTTGTAATGCATGCTGCTTCGGAGAGTCTTGACCTGCCATTTTGAAGCCTCAAAAAATCAGCCTTGTCCAGACATGGCACTGCAGACATTGATTGAGCAGCTACAAGAAAATTTGAAAGGAAATTAAATGAAATTAAAGGGTTAAGGGGACATTCACTTTTGACGCCAAGAATCAAACTGGTTAGCTTATGCATGGCAGCAAACTGATCAATCTTTTTATTTATTTATTTATTTAGATGTGGCAGTCAGCAGTTTTGAAGAGAAATGGTTGTACTTGATTTAAACCAGGATAATGAGAGTCTAGAACAGACCATTGCAGTAAACAGTTCCATGGTTAAGAAAGCCACTCTGTTGTTTTGACAAGGTGGGCATTTGCATGGAAGATAAGGTCGTCAATGCCAGCTTCCCTTCACAGAAGGGAAGCAAATTAGAGGTACAAGGGGCAGAAGAAGAGCCCCTTCTGTTGTTTTGGGTCCCCAAATGCCTAATCTGAGCTACAAAAACATTTTGGGCAATCTTCCCTGACATTGCTGCTGCATAAGAATTTGGAGCTTCTATCAGATCCCGCACAAGAAATTTTCCCAACAGCAACATCAAACAATTCTTCCCCAAAATTCTTTATTTCAAAACAAAAGATTAGGGAAAAAGGAAAAAAATTGCCAATCAATTCAAAAAGAACTTATTATCTCACATTCAAAGAGGCCAAAATAGAGAAAATTATGCAGAATACAAAAGAAAAAAAAGCATAATAGGGATCGAAGCAAGTACAAAATTGAAACACAGAACCTGCCATTTTTTTTTTTTTTTTGGTTATGGCCGACCGGCGGCCGTATCGTCTATGAGAATTTGTAAGAAGTCGGTATCAACAAATGAAAGCTCTTAGACTGACTGGTAGAATGGATTTTGTCAATTAGTCCGGCTACATTCTTACTGGCCTCCGAGGATTTTTATATGATGCGGACGCTATCACGTACTCCCGCTGGTCCGACGTTTCCCACGTAATCATCCTCGTTTCTTCTACCCCCTTACTTATATTATATATATATATATTATTTAAATTTTACTTGTTCGTTCTAGCCTATTT
>JAHLGO010000001.1:6263218-6356662 GCA_020615895.1 Ceriops decandra
AATAACAATCATATTTAAAAATTCAACCTCAATTTACCACTTAATTTTAACCAATTTTATTAAATTACTCTAACTTAATCATGATAATTTTTAAACAATAATATTTAGTAAAAAAAAAACTTAATCAAGTAAAATGTTATTTACTTTATTAACCAATATAAAAAATTAGTATGATATAATGAAATTAAAGAGCACATACTAAAAAAAAAAATTAGCTTTTTATATTGTTGTTATTTCTAATTATTCAAATTTTTTGAATAGTATTTAACTTTTATGAATATTAATAAATTTGGTTTAAAACTTACACATTATTTAAACTTTATAGTTAGTTAACTAAAAAGTAAAGTAAATTTCATTATTTCTTATTAATTATAACTAAATTTATAATTAAAACGTTAATCAATAATATTACTATAATCAAATATAAACATTAACTTTAAAGAAAAATTACATAGCAAAAAAAGTTAATATATAAAATTGAGTAATTTGGACAAAGAAAACAAAAAAATAATAATGTAAACCAATTATACTTGATTTTATATTCTAAAAAACAAGTTAGATGTATGCTAAAATTTTAATTTTATTAAAATAATAAAAAAACTATAAGTAAATTATATAGTTAATGTTGACTACTACATAATGTTTAAGTTTATTAAAAAAATTTAAAGTTAAACAAACATTGTCATGCAAACATTTTTTTTTTACTCAAATTAATGCTCAAAATCATAAATTTTCTTACACTTTCACCAATATTAATATGCATATAGATTTTGCTTTACCATAGTAATAAGGGAAGCATTTTGCTTAAAATGGTGCTCTTTGTGATATGAACAAACACTTTAGTGATCAATTGACATTTTCATTCCTATTATACTTAGTAAACATCTTGAAAAAGAAGGGTATGATTAACTAATAAAAAGGAGCAAGAATTAAGAGATCTTCGTTAACAAAAACTCCCTTGGGATGCCATAAGAAGATTAGAAAAGAAGCAACTTGAGTTTGGGTCAAACAAATTATAATGACTAATAAGAGATTAATTGAAATAAAAAATGAAAAGATAAAAATGGATTACTTAGATAAATGTCATTATCTTAACGAACTTATTACCTTAAAGATAGAAAACTAAATGTCCTCTTAAAGAATCCACTAAAGAAATACATAAATGTAAAGTCAGGTCACCATTCATTGAAATTTACTAAGAGATATATAATTTGGAAAAAAGAAATAAAAATTTCTTGGATTAATCAATATAGTAGAAGTGCCTAGGACATTACAAGAGGTAACTATTTATGGATAAACTTAAAACATCCCTTTAAGTATAAGAAATTGTAAAATTAAAAGCTTATTTTTAGTCATAGAACATTAAACAAGTTTTAAGAGTATTTTCTTCTTTTTGTTTAATATAGACCATAAATTTGACCATACATTTGATAATTTGTGAAGAAAATATCATAACTAACACTAATTAACTCAAAATTAATGATTAGTCAATGTATCAAAAACTAGACTTTTAAAGTTTTCTAAAGAGCATTCATTCCATTGTTTTAGGCTCAAATTAAAGACCTAAACAATTAAAATGATTAGGTCTTAGCTTGAACTCTTCATAACATTATTAGTATATTCAAAATATATGTTATATCTTGGGTTAATCTAGGGGCTTTTTTTTTTTTGTGATGCTTCTGTATCAAGCATCTTTAGTTTAAAGAACTTGTCCTTAAGTTTTCATAGTCTTCATGTAAAGAAAACACTATTTTACAATTCACTTGATTAAGCATTGGCTAATGAAAAGAGTGTTGTTTCTATTAATATGACCAACCAATTCTTTTTCAAGAACTTTTTTGATTATAACCTCACATAAAGAGCATTTAGAAATACAAAGGTTTTTTTCTTTAAAAAAAAAAACCATCTTACAAAAATGTCCTAAATAAAATAGAAATTTGAATCATTTTGATACAGTTGCTTTATAACTTTAAATCCCAACACCTTAGCCTTTATTGATCTAAGAAAGCAATGCCTCTAATTTAATGCACTTGGTATTTTATTAAGCTTTCCACATTTTATATTAGATAGATGAAGTGTAAGGTTAAAAAAATTTATCCTATTTAGCATGATAATGATTAAGCTTAGATTGTATGTTCAAATAATTCAATACTATATGGTTAGAATAATGAATAAAATATTTTTATTGCAAGTGATAACCTCAGTGATCAAGAGAAAAAACAATGACATAGCTTGTCGTAAGAGCAAAAACAATGACATAGCTTGTCATATTATATGTTAAGTACCTCTTTGTAACATCATTTAGTTTCTTTTTAAAGAATGTAATTAGCTTGCTTATTTGACTAAGAATAGCACCTATTCCTATATTAAAAGCATTATATTCAATTTTAAACATTCTATTAGATTTTAAAAGGATAGAGATTAGTGCTTTTACTTTTTTTTTTTAAGCAACTTAAAGCTTTTATTTTTTTTTATCTACCTTTGACCATTAAAAAGGATTTCTTTTTAATTACTTAATAATTAAGGTCATTAGAGTGCTTAATCATTATATGGATCTTTTATAGAATGAAATAAATAATATGCATTAGAAGCTTTGAGGAAAGGGTCAACGAGCATAACATTGTTCATTAGACAAGGTTTTGGATTCTCCTTTCATATTTTGATTATTGATGATGGCAAGTCACCAAAATTGGTGTACATTATAAAATCACTCAAAGAATCACCTTTTTAAGGAGAGGGTCAATGAGCATAACATTGAGCACTTGTAAAAACTTATGGATGAGAAAATGCGCTTGACTTTTTGGGAATAGGTTTTTAACATTTTCACTTAGGAAGGGTTGAAGGGGCATATGTATCTCCAACTAGGGCAAGTGGTACATCTCTAAATCATGGACAGAGACACCATTTTCATTAACCAACCACCCATATCCCATAAGCACTCTTTGCAAGCATTATTAGTATATATACACAAACATCACATTATGAAGATAAACAGATTAATTTGCAGGCTTTTAAGTGTTAACTTTGATGGGGATTGCATTCATCTTTTTTAGCTATAGTCATTTGTTGTTAAAGTAGAGGTCATATAGCTCTTTTTAATAAAGAAACAATTGCCTAATTGCCATAGTGCCAATCTGAATCTTTAACTGCTAATAAATTCTCTTCTTTCATTGAAGAAAATGTTAAAGACATTTTTGTTTGACAAAGCAACTACCCAGCAATTGGCTATATTTGTCTTATTTTCTTTCCCATCACTTGCTTCATTAAAAGTCAAGTAGTCTGCCTACATTGGACTACTTTGCAAATTTTACAAAATGCTTTACCTTGTTGCTTCCATTACTTTGGGGATAAGTACTTAATTAATAAATGAGAGATACTAAAATTTGATGTTCATAGGGATATGCTTCAATCTGTGATTAATAAGGTTGTTACCTCAATATTCTTTAAGAGTGGTCTTGAATTGGTTCTTCGATTCTTTAACCTTGTATAACATTTGTTAATGGAAAGTATTTTCTTTAAAGATTTTTATATGGGTTTAAAAGACTTCTACCTAATTAAAACATCTAGAAATGTTATGAAAGAACAACCTAAGGCTATTTCTCCTTCACTGTGTAACTTGAGGTCTACCTACAATGAAGTGACGAAAGTGCAATTAGATGATCACATCCATATTTAGGTTCATTACATTTATACCTTACCTTGTACATTTATAGAAATCAAAAAAATTTAAGCACATAAATTTTTATATGACTATTCATTTTCTTGTAATTGGATGATTACTTTTTGGTTTTGGAATTAACTTGGTTCAATAGATAATGGCACTTTGTTGTGATCCTTTATATTATATCAAATATATAAGATTTACAAGTTAACTAGAGCTCTAAGCCTAATTAATTTTCATGTAATGTGTTGCTTACTAAAGAAACATTAACCTAATTTTAATGATGCTCATTAATATATACAATTTGAAATAATAAAATTAAAGGTATTAAAGTTTATTTAAAGGGCAATTTTGAAGTTTATTTATACCTCACAATCAAATAACTAATAATTAAGTGGTTTTTTTTATTACGAGGACCAAGAGTGAGGACCTAGTTGGCACCAAACATATAACTAGTTAATGACCTAATTTGCTTTTGAAAGGTAAACATTATTTAACAAATAAAATTGCTAGTGATTAGGTTTTCTTTTATTCAAAGTCTAGACTCAACTAGTGTTAAATTTAGTGCTAGTTTATGAGTTAATTTACTTCTAAAAAGTAAACATTTTTCAACATATAAAATTGCTAGCAATTAATTGCTTTCTCTTTTTTTTTTTATTACTAATATACCTTTTTGTATGCTAATCTTATTGATTGGATCAATGTTTAAACCATATGTCATATGTAAAATTAATAAATAAAAGGTTATCTTGCTTTGAATGTCATCCAATGTGAAATTCTCACACTCTAAAATGCTTTCTTTAGCTCAGCATTTTATGAATTATACATATTAAATAATTTAACTCCACAAACATTATTGATGAATGATTTATACCGAGCTAGGTATTATGCTATCAACAATTAGTCCAAATATTTTATAGATAAAGGGAAGCTTTTATTTACTATGTGCCTTAGTAAAAGGCTATTTAATTATATTTCTTCCCTTTGGGAGTCATGCTTTTATATTTAATAAATTCCAATTATGTTTCCCTTTGGTACAAGGTTTATGCTATCATTAATTAGTTCATATGTTTTATAAATGGGAGGTAAGCTTCCATTAATGTGAGAACATTTATGAATCTTTAGCAATTGAATTTCAACTTTAAGATATAAAATAAACTAAAGGTATAAGTTATTATGCTATAATAATTAGTTCATATGTTTCATAAATAGCGAGTAAGTTAGCAGTAATAGAAAGCATGTTAACAACACCACTTTCTTGAATAGTAATAAACCACATCAAAAAGTGTTCTTATTCCTCGTCTTGTAAACTTTGCCGAAGTGATAGTCTATTAAAGCTTTTTAATGCTATGACGCACCTTGTTTCTACTATAGAGGAGCCTTTCTCATTTACACAACAATTAAAATATAATCTACATAAGCAAAAATTGCAACAATATGTAAAATGCACATATATTTGACAATATAAAATAAATCTTACCTAGAAATAATTCATAATTCTAGGCTATAATTTAGGGGGTTAGCTTATCTGCTTTGGGCTTTCAAGTGTAAGCAAAGCTTTATGTTATATAATCTTGTAGTACCATCTTGGCTTATGCTTTTCAGTAACAACATGAGCATGACCTTCCATCACCACATGCCTTGCCATGTACTGCTCAATTACATGTGGTAACTAATTGTCATCGTTATTCCCCTCCTTTATAGTTTGGTCACTATGTATTTGCTACTCCTGCTCATGCTCTAGTAACACTCCCAATAGCTTATGCATTTATGCCTTTTGAGGCACTTTAACCTCCACTTAAGCCTAATCAATCCATTGTTGCCAATAGATTTTGTTTCTAAGTTCCATCACATCAACACCAAGTTTTAGGGACCATAGTGTTACATCATTTTTATTACCTTGACATAATGCATCAAATAAGAAACTTAAAGTTAGGATTATAATTAATAGAAAACAAAAGCATACAAACTAATTGCATCCTTACCTTGTGTCCCTTTCACTTTCATATATTTCTTTTCATAAGTTACATGATCATCAAACCATATTCTTATGTTTTCTTTAAGTTTATTTGATAGTTAAAGTTATTCATGGGCGAGATGAGATGTGCGTTACAAACACACTTCATTTTTGGAACATTGGAATAATTGTTAATTTCAGATGCTTTTGATTCCTATAAGGCATTGATAGATTTTCCAAAGTAGGCCTTACATAAAGTTGCTAGCTAATACTTTCTTGCATATAAGATTATCTAGTTTAATATTATTAGGACGAATCAACAATATGGAAGTCAAGTTATGTGTGCAATAGAGAAAACTCTAGCTAAAAGTACAGGTGCATTAAGTAAAAAAAAAAAAAAAAAACTAGTTTCTATAAACATATAATAGTTAAGTTGTCCAAAATATTTGTAATTCTATTTGCCAATAAAGTGTGGTAGGGATTTTGCACAAATCTTCCTATAGTTTGAAACCATCCCTTCATTAAAGGAAATGTGGTTGGTAAATTTGTATTTCCTTTAGCAAACAATTCTTACAACATGAGAATATACTTTAAAACAAAAATCTTAAAAAAGAAAAGGAAAAAGAAAAAAAAAAGAAAAGAGATGTAAATATCAGCAAAACATTGCAAAACTAATCCAAGAGTAACACCACATTAAATAAATAAATAAATAAATAAAAACTAAAAATCACTTACCATTAAAGCATACATCGATCCACTGAGGTTATGAGCTTGCCATTATCAAAGGCCTTCTTATACTTGATTAAACTATGGTAGATTTCCACCAAACACATTTCCCTGTAAGTGTACTCCCTTATTCTTTCAATGTCTCAAAGGCATCTATATAATCCTTTTACATAAAATGTTGAAGATGTTAAATTAATTAACATGAGTGGCCCATGTAATTTAAAGTATGACCCAAAATAAAAGGCCTAATATGATGGTTGGTTAGACATAACGGTAATTTGGGTCATCAGGTTTAAAATCCCTCCACTCTCCCTATTAAGGATAAACATTACAAGAAGAGAAGTATCTTCCTATTAAGAACAACCGTTATAGGAAGAGGAGTATCTTCCCATTTAAGATAATTATTACAAAAAAGGAGGATATTCTTATTTAAGGTAACGGTTACAGGAAAGAAATAATGTGTATATATATATACTATTACGGACTTTTCCTGATCTCAACCATAAAAGAGAAAACGTAAAGAAAAGAAAGGGAAGAGTAGGAGAAAAGAAAGAAGCATTTAGGAATGAAATGGAAAGAGGATTCTCATCTCCGTTACGGGACATCAGCATAATGGACAACAGTATGTTGATTTTATTACAGTTTTATTGCTAGTATTCATATAAAGAAAGATCTTGCATTATAGAATTAAGAATTTTAGAAAGAGAAATTCTAGAAAAGTCCAACAATTGGTATCAGAGCGTCTGCGAATATTGCAATTTGTTTTCCTTTTATTTATTTGTGCGGTACGGTATTTTATTTTATTTGTTTGAGTATAATGGACGATGCAAGCGCAAAACAATTATTGGTTTCTTTTTCTATTTGTTGTGCTTAACGAATGATGACTGGCGTTGAAAGAGGAAACACCAGCCATGGAGAGTCTACACCGTCGAAACGGCCAGCGTTGAAAGGAAAAGGGAAAGCCGGCACAAGGACTATATGCTACTGGACCCGAACGGATCTGGGTATGATAGATCGGTCTTACTGTGTAGATCGTGCTTCCGGGTGCAGCCACCAGACCCAAACGGATCTAGGTATGGCGGAATGCCATATGGCGAGACTAAGGTTCTGTGAAAGGCTGAAGACACAGATCGGTTTGGATCTAGTGTCGCTGTTTCACAACTTCAGATTTGGTGAGAGCTGTGCTTTCGGGCGGGGATCCGAATCGGATCTGGCAAGTATGGCGAAACCTGGTTGCTGGTGAAGGGTGGTGCCACCATGATGGGGGCTTGGCGGTGAGGGGTGTGTGCCGGCCGTTGGACTCTGTGCCAACGGGTCGAGTTTGGACTCAGTGGCACGGGGCTCCGTCAACCAGTTAGAGATAACTCGGGGCAGCACGCGGGCGATGTCCACAGTACGGTGTTGCTACCATTATGGGTCCCTTGATTGGAGGCAAAATACGGGCAATGCCTGTAGTACCGTGGTGCTGCCATCGTGGGTCCTTGGTCGGAGGCAACATGTGGGTTGAGTTCCTGCAGTATGGTGTTGCTGCGGGTCCTCGATTGGTGGTGGAAAAGAAATTTTCGACTAGATACCACCATGTAAAGTGGACTGGTTACTGGAACAGTACGTCGACGTGGACAGTATTTACTCCCATATAAAAGATAATTTAAATCTTTGTAATTGAAGATTTTTAAAATTTATTGAATTCACATCAGTATAAATCAAATATTGAAAGCTTGTTCGTCACCAAAGTGGCTTGGCTTGAAAGGATTTAAATATTTGATTATGAATTTTAAATTGTTCATTTTCGATGCTAATGAAATGTTTAAAATGAGTAATTATGGTTATTAATTATAAAGTTAGGAAATCATCCAAAGATGGATCATTGCTTGTAATTAATGACACTAAAAGGGATTGATTGATATACTGGGTAAACGTAATTGTATATCCAAAGATAACATTCATGTAAACTCAAGTATGATTGATTGATCTATTAAAGTATATTTAAATTAGCATCATTATTGATTAAAATTATGTATTTGAGGATCACCCAAAGGTGAACTTAAATGCATGATTAAAGTTTGTGTATGTATCTGAATCCATTAGAGTTTACTCAAAGTGTTAAGGTGTAAATTTGGATTATATTTGCAGCTTCCAGTAATGTATTCACCTTAGGCAATTCAATGATCAAATTCAGTGGGCTGAATTATGCAGAATGGTCTGAGCATATTCAGTTTCATTTAAGTGTTTTGGGCTTGGACTTAGTAGTCATTTTGGATGAAAAGCCTGCAGCCATTACTGGGACCAGTACAGAATCTGATAAGTTTCATCATGAGGCTTGGGTACTGTTTAATAGGCTAAGTTTGAATTTGATACGGATGATGATAGCTGAAAACGTCAAGCCATCAATGCCTAAGATGAAAAATGCAAGGGAATTTATGATGATAATTAAGGAATACTCTTAATCAGAAATA
This sequence comes from Ceriops decandra, assembly GCA_020615895.1. Lineage (NCBI taxonomy): Eukaryota > Viridiplantae > Streptophyta > Magnoliopsida > Malpighiales > Rhizophoraceae > Ceriops > Ceriops decandra. The sequence goes on from JAHLGO010000001.1 coordinate 6,272,019, forward strand.
GCTGATAAATCCATCGTAGGAACCCTAATGAGTGAGCTGATGACCAAGAAATTTGATTAGTCACAGCCTATTCATGATCATGTAACCAGTATGGCTAATCTAGCAGCAAGGTTAAAAACAATGGGCATGGATGTGAGTGAATCCTTTTTGGTTCAATTCATCATAAACTCACTGCCTCTTGAATTTGACTAGTTCAAAGTGAATTATAAGACTATTAAAGAGAAATGAAACTTTCAGGAAATTAAGGTCATGTTAGTTTAGAAGGAAGGGAGATTAAAGAAGATGAAGGATCACTCCATCATAATGATGCTAGTGGTAGCAAGTTTAAACCACATAAGAAAAGTAAGAAGAAGGACAAAGCCTCTATTAAAGTCATTAGGGGTCAGATCCAAAAGGATCAGAAATGCTTATTCTACAAAAGGATGAGTCACTTCAAGAAAGGTTACACAAAAAGAAAGGCTTGTTTCAAAAAGAAAGGTACATATTGTATATCAGTATGTTTTGAATCAAATATAATTGAAGTATCCAATAATACTTGGTAGTTAGACTCTAGAGCTACTATTTAAAGGTCACATATTATGTAGGGATTCCTTTCAATCCAACCCATAATAGGAACTGAGAAGTTCCTCTATATGGGAAACAAAATAAAGGCACGAATAGAAGGAATTGGGATGTACAGATTGATCTTGGACACTAAGTGTCATCTGGATCTAGAAAAGTGTCTCTATGTTCCTGAATGTGCTAGAAATTTAGTTTATGTTGCAAAGTTAGATGAAGAAGGATTTAACCTTAAGATTAGAAATGGTGCATTTTTATTGTATAGATATTTGTACTATTATGGATCTGGTACTTTGATTGATGATTTATACCGTTTTAATCATGATGCTATGTATACTGATTCCATATTTCTTGTTGAGCATAGTATAGGTAACAAACGTAATGTGCATGATGAAAGTTTTGCTTTCTTATGACATCAAAGATTGGGTCATATATCCAAAGAAAGGATATTGAGGTTGGTGAAAGGTGATGTCCTGCCTCAATTGGATTATACTGACTAGGATATATGTGTTGATTGTATAAAAGGGAAACAAACAAAACATACATGAAAAAACCCAGCCATGAGAAGCAATGAGCCTTTAGAATTGATATACGCTGATATTTGTGGCCCTTTTGATATCCCAACATGGGGTGGTGAATATTATGAAAAATTCAATGAAAGTGAATAATGTCTCGGTCCATTTGCAAAACTTCTTAAAAGTTGAGGCATATGTGCACACTATACAATGCCTGGTACCCCACAATAGAATGGTGTAACGGAAAGGCAAAATCGCACATTTATGGATATGGTTAGGAGCATGTTGAATTACAGTACTATACCTTTATCCTTGTGGATGCATGCATTAAGAACTGCTGCATATCTGCTAAATAGGGTTCCTAGTAAGGCTGTCCCTAAGACTCCTTACGAGTTATGGACAGGAAAGAAACCCAGTATGAGACACCTTCATGTTTGAGGTTGTCCAGCAGAAGTAAGGATATATAATCCACATAAAGGAAAGCTTGATGAAAGAACCATTAGTGGTTACTTCATTGACCATCCTAAAAAGTCCAAAGGGTATAGCTTTTATTGTCCTAACCATAGTGCTAGAATAGTTGAGTTTGGTAATGCTCGGTTTATTGAAAATGGCCAGTTCAGTAGGAGTGAAGAATCACGAAAGGTGGATATTAAAGCATTACAAAATGAAAGATCCATAGTGAGTGCTCTTACTCAGGTTGGTATCCCCACACCCAGTGTTTCTACTCAAGTTGTTGTTCCTTATATTACATCACAATCACATGGCATGCAAGGACAACAAATTGATACTCGAAACATTTAAAGTGAACACATAAGAAATGAACCAAGTGACGATGTTCAATTTATAAAGGAACAAGTGATACCACATGAAATGGCATTACTGAGGTCTACAAGACAGAAAATGCTAGCTATTTCGAATGATTATGTGGTTTACTCACTTGAGCATAAATCAGAATTGAGCATTAATAAAGATCTAGTCTCATTTAAACAAGCCATGAAATATAATGATTCTGAAAAAGTGGTTCAATGCTATGAAGGAGGAGATGAAATCAATGGATGTAACCAAGTCTGGGAACTAAAAGAGTTACCTGAAGGATCAAAATGAGTTAGCTGTAAGTGGGTCTTCAAGACCAAGTGAAACTCAAAAGGTAACATCAAAAGGTATAAGGCCAGACTTGTTGCCAAAGGTTTCACTCAAAAGGATGTTTTTGACTATAAGGAGACTTTCTCTCCAGTCTCTAAGAAAGACTCCTTAAGAATCATTATGACTTTGATGGCTCATAATATTCTAGAGCTCTACCAAATGGATGTAAAGACTGCCTTTCTGAATGGTGACTTGAAAGAGAAAGTGTATATGGAACAACCTAAAGGTTTCACCACCACCAGGCAAGAAAATTTGGTGTGTAAATTAAGGAAATCGATATATAGACTAAAACAAGCCTCCTGACAATGGTATATTAAGTTCAATAATACCATTACATCATACGGTTTTGTAAAGAACACCGTTGATCAGTGTATCTATATGAAGGTCAGTGGGAGCAAGTTCATTATATTAGTCCTATATGTCGATGATATTCTTTTGGCTGGTAATGACATAGGTTTGTTACATTATGTAAAGAAATTTCTCTCTGAAACTTTTGAAATGAAAGATATGAATGAGGCATTCTATGTGATAGGAATAGAGATATTCCATGATAGATCACAAGGATTGTTAGGATTGTCTCAGAAAGGCTATACCGATAAAGTATTAGAGAGATTTAGAATGAAAAATTGCTCAACAAGAATAGTTTCAATTCAGAAAGGGGACAAGTTCAGTGAATTGCAATGTCCAAAGAATAATTTGGAACGGAAAGTAATGGAATCAATTCCCTATGCATCACTAGTTAGAAGCCTGTATCAGTTCCAATTCAGAGAGATTTACGCAAACATGTACTCGGCCAGACATCAGTTTCGTTGTTGGAATGTTAGGTCGATATCAAAGTAATCCTAGAATAGATCATTAGAAAGTCGAAAAGAAAGTACTAAGGTACTTACAAGGCACCAAGGATTATATGCTTACTTATAGAAGATCAAGTCAGCTTGAAGTAGTAGGCTACTTAAATTCAGATTATGATAGATGTGTAGACTTGAGGAAATCTACATTTGGTTACATGTTTTTGCTGAATGGAAGGGCAGTTTCATGGAAAAGTGGGAAGTAGTCTGTCATTGCTACTTCCATTATGGAGGCTGAATTTGTAGCATGCTTTGAGGCTACTGTTCATACATTATGGTTGTGGAATTTTATCTTAAGGCTTGGTTTGGTCAACAGTATAGAAAAGCCATTAAGAATTTACTATGATAGTTCCGCAACTATTTTCTTCTCTAAGAATGATAGGTATTTTAAAGGTACGAAACATATAGATTTAAAATACCTATATGTTAAAGAAGAAGTGCAAAACCAAAGAGTGTCTATTAAGTATATTGGCACTGAGTTGATGATAGCGGACTCGTTAACTAAAGGTTTGCCACCAAAAACATTTACTGGACACGTTGATCGGATGGGCATTATGGACAGATCCTTATTCTCTTGAAAGCTAATATTTTAGGATGCTCATATCATTGTGACACTCATGAATTCAATTAAAATTATGGTTTTGCTTGTGCTTTGTTATCTCTATTTAGATGTATATAATTATAGTTTGTGAGATAACTAATAGTATATATGGGAATGACAATTTAAAGTTTCAATGTTCCTCAGTAAGGTTATTATGAATTATGATGATTATGTGATACATGGAAGGAATCATGTCGCTATAAGATGTGTGACTGCCATGATCCAATCATTTTAATTCAATCAAGTATTGTGATTTGATGATCTTTAAGGATTGTGCACACTTAATTGTTATTGATTCATCAAGTCATAACATGGGCCAAGTGGGAGATTGTTAAATTAATTAACATGAATGACCCATGTTATTTAAAGTATGACCCAAAATAAAAGGCCTAATATGATGATTGGTTAGGCTTAACGGTAATTTGGGTTATTGGGTTTAAAATCCCTCCATTCACCCTATTAAGGTTAAACGTTACAGGAAGAGAAGTATTTTCCTATTAAGAATAACCGTTACAGGAAGAGGAGTATCTTCCCATTTAAGATAATTATTACAGAAAGGGAGGATCTTCTTATTTAAGGTAACAGTTATAGGAAAGAAATAATGTATATATATAAATATACTATTACAGTTTTTTCTTGATCTCAACCATCAGAGAGAAAACGTAAAGAAAAGAAAGGGAAGAGTAGGAGAAAAGAGAGAAGCATTCAGGAATGAAACGGAAAAAGGATTCTCATCTCCACTACGGGACATCAGCATAATGGACAACGATATGTTGATTTCATTACAGTTTTATTGCTAGTATTTGTATAAAGAAAGATCATGCATTATAGAAATAAGAATTTCAGAAAGAGAAATTCTAGAAAAGTCCAACAGAATAATCTAAAACAATTAAACAAGCTAAAAAAATAAAATAATTGCCTTTACCCTTATTTTTAAGGCATATTCTTCATTGTCTTGGGCAATTACTTTGAGGGTTTAAAAGAGAAAACCTTTATTTCTTTAATGAAAGTTAGAAATTCCATCAAATAACTCATTATACATATCAAAAGCATGAGCTTCAACATTTATAAAAGGACAACCATCAATTGGTAACCTTGTGATATGCAAAATATCTAATAAACTAAAAGACGACTAGACATTTTTCACCTAATCTAAAAGAATTAAAATCTAAATCATATTGACTAGCTAAAGCCTAAACTAAATCTATGTTGTGACAACAATGGTGTGTCATCCTTGCTAAGTTCTTAAATCTATTTCCATGGCATGCATTAATCATATTATTATTTTAGTGAAAGTCTTTTACCAATTTTAGGTGGTCATAGATCTTTACCATTTTTTACCACACTAGGATAAAGAAAAAGCACTTAACACACAAAACATTACATCTTCGTCTTATAACAACACAAAAGCGAACAAAGGAAAACTAAACATGCTAATTAAGATAAAGAACACAAGCTTGATAAATGGGGCTAAATAAATTTACCAAGTAAGGTAAAGAAAGGCTAAGAGAGTGGCTTCTAAAGATAGAGAAACTATTCTTTGAATTTTAAATGCTGTAATAGCACTAGATTAATGAGTGAATTTGAAACGAGGCCATATAATTAGATGGGGTTTGGAGTTTTAGAAAATGACATTGTATAGACAAATTGGCTTAAGTTTTAGGTTTAAGAAAATAGTGTTATGTTCCATTATTAATAGAAGGAAGGACAATTACATTTTTTTTGTTTGGAAAAGGTTAGAATAAGAGAGAAAGAAAAATAATATGTATAAAAATGTTAATTTATAGTCAATGAAAGTAAAAAAAAATATTTTTATTTCTAAATAATTAAAGACAAAATCATTTTGTTCTTATTCATCCTTATGGTTAGAACTTGCCTTTCCAATTAACGTAAAATCTAAGCACATCAATATTTAGGTTCATTGTATTTATACCTCACCTTATGCATTCATAAAAATAAAAAAAAAAATTCAAGAATATAAATTTTTATGTGATTATTCATTTTCTCATAATTAGATGATTACTTATTGGTGTTGGAATTAACTTGGTGCAATTGATAATGGCACTTTGTTCTTATCCTTTTTTATTTTGTCAAATAGATAAGATATTGGAAGTTTGAAGGTTAACTAGAGTCATGAGCCTAATTGATTGTTATGTAATGTCTTGCTTGCTATAAAGACATTAACCTCAAGGGTATTTTAGTGATACTCATAAATATATACAATTTGAAATGATAAAATTAGAGGTGTCAATGTTTATTTAAAGGCTAATTTTGAAGTTTACAAACATTGGATGAAAGATTGATGTTTTAAAAATAAAGCTTGGCCTTAGCAAAATAGTTTTAAAGGGACTATATGTCTTGCCTTTATGACCCAAATTCATTAAATGGTATGCATTTATACCTCACAATCAAATAGCTAGCAATTAAGTGGTCTTTTTTTATTATTGGGACAATAGTGAGGACTCAAACAAAACCATATATATAACTAGCTAATGAGCTGGAAGGTAAACATTTTTTAACAAATGAAATTGCTAGCAATTAGGTGCTTTTTTATTTGGAGTTTGGAATCAACCGATACTGGACCTAGTGCTAGTTTATGAGCGGGTTTGCTTTTAGAAGGTAAACATTTTTTAACGCATAAAATTATTAGCAATTAATTGATCTTTTTACTAGCATACCTTTTTGTATACTAATCTTGTTAACTAGATCAATGTTTAAACCATAGGTCATAAGCAGAATTAATAAACAAGAGGTTATCTTACTTTGAATGTTATCTAATGTGAAATTCTCACATTTTGAAATGCTTTCTTTGGCTTAACTTTTTATGAATCATACGTATTATACTAATTTAGCTCCACAAACATTATTGATGAATAATACATACGAAGCCAGTTATTATGCAATCAAAAATTAGTTTATATGTTTTATAAACAGGGGGTGAGCTTCCATTTACTATGTGGCTAAAGGCTATCTAATTATGTTTCTTCCCTTTAGGAGTCAAGCTCCTATGTATAATTAATTCCAATTATGTTTCCATTTGGCATAAGATATCACGCTATCATCAATTAGTTCATATGTTTTATAAATAGGGCATAAGCTTCCATTAATGTAAGAACATTCACAAATATTTGGCAATTGAATTTTAAATTTAAGATATAAAATAGGCTAAAGGTATAAGTTATTATGCTATCAACAATTAGTTCATATGTTTTATAAACAAGGGGAGTAAACTAGTAGTAATAAAAAGCACATTAGTAGCACCATTTTCTTCAACAACAATAGACCATATCAAAAAGTGTTCTTATTCCTCCTCTTGTACACTTTGCCAAAGTGATGGTTTGCTATGGCTTCTTTATGTTGTGGTGCACCTTATGTTTGTTGTAGAGGACCCCTTATCATTTGCACAAAAATTTAAATAAAAACTACATAAGCAAAAACTATAGTAATTTATAAATACATATGTATTTGACATTATAAAATGAACCTTGCCTAGAATAATTCATAATTCCAAGATGTAATTTGGGGAGCTAGCTTATATGCTTTGGGATTTTAGGCATGGATAAGGATTTAAGCAGCACAATCTTGTAGTACCACCTTTGTTTATGCTTTTCAACAATAATGTGAGCATGCCTTTCCACCACCACATACTATACCTTGTGCTGCTCAATTACATGTGGCACCTAATTCTCATCCCTATTCCCTTCCTTTATAGCTTGGTCATTATGAATTTGTTGCTCTTACTTATGATCTAACAGTACTCTCAGTGGGTTGTGCATTTGCTCCTATTAAGGCACTTTAGCCTCCACCTGTGCTTAATCAATTTACTCTTGTTGATGGATTCTGTTTCTAAATTCCATCACATCAACACCATGTTATAGGAACCATAGTGTTGTATAATTTTTATTGCCTTTACTTGATGCATCAAATAAGAAACTCAAAGTTAAGATTATTGCATACAAACTAATTGCATCCTTACTGTTGAGCCTATCTTTGATGACTAATATTGGATTTGTTGTTAACAGCATCTCACATTGTTGTTTGTGTTGATTTGATATTTTAAATGTCGTTGAAATGCATAGAAGTCATTAGTCAAAACCATTGATGGTAGGTCAACTAAAGTCAATGATTCAATATTGGACATGACCCTAAATTTTAGGGGTCAAGGTTAATTGTTGGCCTTTGATCATTAATTCTAAATTTTAAGAATCAAATTTAACCGTTGATGGTCGGTCAACTAAAGTCAATGAGTCAATATTGACCATTGACCTTGAATTTTAAGGGTCAAGGTTAATCGTTGACCTTTGATCATTAATTCTAAATTTTAAGAATCAAATTTAGCTATTGATTGTAAGGCATCCTTTGAGAATCAACAATGACCATTGATGATCGTGTAACCTTAATCTCAAGGCTCTATAAATAACCCTATGTCCTTGCAAGACAAGGGTGTGCTGTAGAATTGTTTGAGAGAAAGAAAAATCTAATTGTAGTAGTTGGCCCAGAGAGAGAGGCAGCCAAAGAGAGCAACAGTTGAGCACACCAAAAGAGAGGTGCAACAATTGGCCACACATAAAGGAGAGGTGAAGCAACTAGCTATACCAAAGGAGAGGTGTAGTAGCTAACCACACCGAAGGAGAGATACAATAGCTAGACACACTAAGGAGAGGTGCAATAGCTAGCCACACTAAGTAGAAGGTGCAATTCGGCAGTAAGGGAGGTGAACCAACAGAAGGTGCAATTTAGTTGTAAGGGAGGCAAACTAGTAGAAGGTGCAAGCAAAACTAGAATTTGCAAATTGCAACAACTCTAGCAGGTGTCCCTGCACTAGTAGCACAATCAGTAAGTGTCCCTGCACTAGTAGAAACCCCAACAAGCGTCCTTGCACCAGTAGCACAACCAACAAGTGTCCTTGTATTAGCAAAAACTTTAGCAGGTGTCCTTGCACTAATAGTATAACCAACAGGTGTCCCTGCATTAGCAAAAACTTTAGCAGGCATCCTTGCACCAACAGCATAACCAACAGGTGTCCCTGCACTAGCAACAACTCTAGCAGGCATTCTTAGCACTAGCATGTATTCCCTACACCAGCAGCACATCTAGCAACTTCCAATCCCAGAAATTGTAGTGCATCCAACAACTTAAAGTCCTAAAAATTGCAACGTGTTTAGGAGGTTATACTAGTAAGTGTAGCACATCCAACAACTAAACCAGAAATTGCAACATGTCCAACAGTTTGAAATCCTAGAAATTACAACATGTCCAAGAGGCTATACCAGCAAGTGTAGCACATCTAGTAGCCAAACTAGAAATTGTAGCACGTCTAGGAGGCTATACCAATAAGTGCAGCATATCTAGTAGCCAAACTAGAAATTGTAGCACGTCCAGGAGGCTATACTAGTAAGTGTAGCACGTCCAGTAGCCAAACCAGTGATTGCAATATGTCTATCAAGCAATCCTAGCAAGTGTAGCACGTTCAGTAGTTGTAGGACATATAGTAGCAACCTTTGGGTAGCAGGAGCAGGCAAACCAATAGCTAAAAATTATAAGTGCAACAGCAAGCTTAAACAAAACTTATCGGTAGTAATAGTAGCCCGTGTAGGGTAATGACAACAAAATGTGCAAATAGTGATAATAGAAAGTGCAGGTAGTTATAGCAGCATGTACATACTATAATAGCAGAACGTGCAGGTAGCGATAGTAGCATGTACAGACAGTAATAGCAAAACAGGTTCGACAACTTACATTAACTGAAGAGAGAATGTGTCTCAATAGTAGGTTCGGTAGCTTGTAGTAGCTGAGAAGAAAATGTGTTCTAATAGCAAGTTTGGTAGCTTGTAGTAGCATAAGAGAAAGCATGCCTCGACAACAAGTTTGGCAACTTACAGCAATAGAGGAGAAAATGTGCCCAATAGTAAGTTCAACAACAAAGGAGAAAGCATGCCTTGATAGTGAGTCCAGTAGCTTGTAGTAGTAGTAAAGGTAACTTGCCAATGTAGTAAGAGAGGCAGCATTGACAACTAGGGAAGAGAGCTTGCTAAGGTAGCAAAAGGAAGCATCGACAGCAATAGGAGAGAATCTATTGAGGCAGCAAGGGAGGTAGCACCGGCAATAGAGGAGAGATCTTACTGAGGTAATAGATGAGTCAACACTGGTAGTAGGGGAAAAGAACCTACAGCAGAGATAATTGGTAGTGGTGAGAACCAGTAGAGGGAAAGAACCTGTAATAGAGATAACTTACAGCGAAGATAACCTACAAAGAAGAGACTAGTAAAGCCTGAGTAAAGATCAAAAGTGAAGAAAGAGAAGATCGACGTTTTGCACTAGTAATTTATACACATTGAATGATCTTTATCCAGGAAAGTTTTCATTATAAACCTTTTGACAAACTTGTTGAGAAAGGGTGGGATACCCTTAAAGTGATCGAGAGATCAATTCATTGAGTGATTGGAAGATCAACTCAATGATTGGGAGATCATTGTAAGTGGTTATAGAGTGATCCTTCCATAACTAAACTATATCCCTTGAATACAAGAGTGGATTGTGTGATTTAGGAGTGATCCTATCATACTGTGGACGTAGTTCACACATTGTGGGTGAACTATGTAAAAATTATCGTGTGTTCTTAGTTGCTTGCATTTGATTGATATCCATATGACTGCTGTCACATAAAGAAGAAATAAAAATTAGATCATTGGCTCTAACAAGTCACAGAGGTTAAATCCGGATAAATTTGTAAAAAGTGAATATCTCACACTGATTCAACCCCCTTTTTAGTGTGAAACCTAAAAAGGTCCTTATCATTTCCTTATCATTTACCTTATGTCCCTTTCACTTTAATGTATTTTTTTTTCATGAGTCATATGATCATTAAATCATGTTCTTATGTTTTCTTTAGGTTTATTTGATAGCTAAAGCTATTCATGAGCAAGATGAGGTGTGTGTTGCTAACACACTTCATTTAAAAACATTGGAATAATTGCTAATTTCATATACTTTTGATTCCCATAAGGCATTGGTGCATTTTCCAAGGCAAGCCTTGTATAAGGTTACCAGCTAATGTCATCTTGCACACAAGATTACCTAATTCAATTTTGTTGGGAAGAATTGACAACATGGAAGTCAAGTTGTGTATGTTATAGAGAAAACTCTAGCTAAAGGTATAGGTATAGCAAGTAAACAAAACTGGTTTGTATAAACATACAGTTGACAAGTTGTTTAGAATATCTGTAATTTTATTTGCTCGTGGAGTGTAGTAGGGATTTTGTACTTGCCTTTTCATAATTTGAGCCCATCCCTCCATCAAAGGAAATGTGATCGGTAAATTTGCATTTACTCCAAAAAACAATTTTTGCAACATGGAAATATGCTTTAAAGCAAAAATTTAAGAAAAAAAAAAGAAAATGTAAAAAAGAAAAGAGAAGTAAATATCAATCAAGCATTACAAAACTAGTCCAAAAGCAACACCATATCAAAAAAGTAAATAAATAAACTAAAAATTACTTACCATGAGAGTATACATCGATTCATTAAGTTTTATGAACCTGCCATTATCAAAGGCCTTCTTGTAATTAACTAAACTATGGTGGATTTCCACTAAACACATTCCTTACATGTGTACTCACTTATTCTTTCAACATTTCAAGGGAATGTCCTATAATCCCTTCATATAAACCATTGAAGATTTTGGGACAATTAAATGGCCTAAAAAAATAAAATAGTTACCCTCACCCTTTTTTTAAGGCATATTCTTCATTTTTTGGACAATTGCTTTAAGTTTTTTTTTTTTTAAGAGAAAACCTTTATTTCTTTGATGAAGGCTAAGAATCCCATCAAATAACTCATCATACACGCCATTAGTTTACTTAGGAGTAGGCCAATCACGAATTGCCTTAATTTTTTCCTCTTAAACTTCAACACTTTTAGCACTGACAACATAGCTAAGAAATGTGATCTAATTAGTACATAAGGAAAATTTATATAAGTTAGCATACAATCTCTTAAAAACACTTACAATAGAATGTAAATGATCAAGATGATCTTCTAGGGTTTAACTATAGACCAAAATATCATCAAAATACACAACTACAAATTTACTAATGAATGCACGCAAAACATGATTCATTATTCGCATAAAAGTGATTGGTGCATTAGTGAGACCAAATGGCATAACTAGCCACTCATATAACCCATACTTAGTTTTGAATCCACTTATCTCCCTCTCTCATCCTAATCTGATGATATCCACTTTTCAAATCAATCTTAGAAAAGACACATGACTCATGCAATTCATCTAACATGTCATCTAATCTAGGTATGGGATGACGATACTTTACAGTGATTTTGTTGATTGCTTAACAATCAACACACATCTTCCAAGTCCCATCTTTTTTGGGTACAAGTAGGATAGAAATAGCACATAGACTCATGCTTTCCCTCACATGTCCTTTGGACATAAGCTCCTTAACCTGCCTTTGAGGCTTTTTTGTCTCCTAAGGATTACTCTTATATGTTGACTGGTTAGGGATGGATGCACTTGGGATGAAATCAATTTGATGCTCAATTCCTCTATTAGGTGGCAATCCACTTAGGAGATCGTTAGGGAATACATCTTCAAATTCTTGTAATAGTGCAACAACTTGTTAGTGTTAAAATAAGCCTCATTGTACAAAAGTACAATCATAGGTTGTTTGACATAGAATGCTTTTTTGACATCACTTCCTTTTGCATAGAGACTTTCTCTTTTCTTCTCTTTCTCTTGTGTCCTTACGTTTTCTTCTCTCTTTTCTCTTTTATCAATCTCTCTTTTTTGTTCACTCTTATTTTTGATCTTTAATTGATCCTCATATGCTTGTTAAGATGATAATGGTACTAGAGTGACAGGTTTTCAATTCATTACAAAGGAATATCGATTCTTGAAACCATCATGCATAACTCGCCTATCAAATTGCCATAGTTCCTAATAGAATATGTCCCACATGCATAGGTACAACATCATATAAACTTCATCATGGTACCTTTTGATAGAAACTGATACGAGCACTTGCTTATTTACCTTCACTTCACAACTCTCATTTAACCACTGAAGCTTATATGGTCTAGGATGCTTTGTAGTAAATCTAGCTTCTCAACCGTAGTTATGCTAGTAATGTTAGTGCAACTCCCACCATCAATAATTAGACAACATACCTTATCTTTGATGAGAAACCTTGTTTGAAAGATGTTATCTCGTTGCACCTATTTAGCCCCTGCAAAAATTGAGCTATAATTGCCTCTCTATCTTCTTCTACATTGGCCTTAATCATGGTAATCTCCATCTCCTTGTGGTAGTCCTCCACAATTTTGGTGCCCTAAGTGAGCCTTGGCAGCCTTTGGTACTTTTGTTCCCATAGCCTTGTATGGGTTGTAATTGTTGTCTACTAGGTTTAAATGTGCGAGGAAGTAAAGCCACATGGAAGGACAAGGAAGTAAAGCTACATAGAAGGACAAGAAAGTAAATCTGTTGCGTAAGGGCAAGAACGTAAATCTGCCACGTAAGCTCTATTAAGGTTTCATGGAAGAGAGTATATAAAGACCTTGGAAGATAAAGCTAAAGGGAATCGGCCAAAACATAAGAGAGAAAATGTTGGAAAAGCAACAAACCGAACAACGTAACCCTAAACAGCAAAACCACTAAACACAAAGAGAGGGTACACAGCAAGAAGAGAGGGCAACCGTCAAAGCAAAAGAAATTGGGCAAAGGAGATAACCGGCCAAAGGAGACAAATGTTCAACCAACCATTCGACCAACATAAAGAGAAAACAAGGGAGGAATGGCTGGATAGCAAAGAGAGAGTACACGGTTGGACAGTAAGAAAGGGTGGATGGCAAATCACAAATCAGAAAAGGTGGAACAGCCAAACACAAAAATAGCATGCCAAAACCAAAGAGTGAACGGCAAAACCACCACCGATTGAAAGAGAGAGGACGTCTAACCAACCATTCGGCTAACACAAAGAGAAACCATCAAAAGAGAGAAATCGGCCAACATAAGCTAAATGGAAAAGCAATCAACCAGCAAAAGAGGTGTAGACGGCAAGGAGGAGAATAGCCAAGGCAAGGTGAATGGCAATAAGGAGAGCATGATCATAACACACCAACGGCAAGTGAGACCTTGGTGAGTCAAAACCCTACAACAAGGAAGAGTAAATTGGCTGAATAACAAGAGTGAACACACGGTAAACTAAGGGAGACCATGGACAGCAAGGGAAACTGGGCAATAGCTAGAAGGAAACCATGTGACTTACCATAAAAGGAGAGGTAAATGCACTGTTGGTAAGAGAGGAGACAGCACACAGTCTATAAGGGAAGAGAGGAGAAACCGTGAAAGAGGAGACCACTGGGAGAGCAAACCAAGCTGCCCAAAGGTGTGGAATGAACAAGGGCAAACCAGAAATGTGTGTGAGGCATGTGACCAGCAAGGCATGTAAACCAGAAATGTACATGAGTTGTGAAACCAGTAAAGCGTGAAAACTAGAAACGTGCATGAGACATGAAACGCCAAACCAGAAACGTGAGGTAGGCCGTGAGACGTGGAATGACAAACCAAAAATGTAAGGCGAGTCGTGAGACAATGAGATCGTGAAATAGGAGATGGGTGAGACACTGAAACGGTGAAAGCAAGAGCTGTGTGAACTAAAGAAGGAATTTGGCAAAGTATGGAAAGAACTCATCATATTTCTAGATTTCTTCAAGAGAGGTTAGAGAGCGTTGTGGTGAACTTCTAAGTGACAGTGAAACAACCATTCAATTCAACAGAGGCAAGACAAGTTAGAAGAAGGGTAGACATAGTAAGTGACACTCTTTGCATTGTACTTCCTTAGTATTTGCAATAGTGAAAGGAACAGAGGATTAAGACATCCATTATAATTGGTATTCTTAAGTATAGTGGATTGTCTCAGTAGAGGGAGAGTCCATACCACCGTGGATATACATCACGTTGATGGGACCATGTAAATCTCGTGTGTCCTTTGTTTTACATTCTGAGTTTTGAATTGAGTTGTGTGAACATAGTAAAAGTATCAGCCAACCCATAACCTAACGAAGACCTAATAGGCAAGGTGTCTAAAAGGTGACTTTGGGGATTATTGTGATTAATAGGTAGCAATAGATCTACCTTAGTCAAATCTGAGAAAGAGTTCACTTTCAATAAGAGGTTGAAGTTGTTCACATATCTGTGAATTGTGGTGATACTGATTCACCCCCTCAGTATCACAAACTAGTAGATCCTAGGGTGAAGTCGGGAACTTCAATTGGTATTAGAGCACTGGTTCACCAGTTTGAAACTTAATAGCTTGGTGTACTAGTTTGAAGGGTTTTAGACTTGTTCAACATATTGAGAAATAGATGCTGGTACCAGCACCAGCACTACTTATAGCAAGAAGGTTCCAATCTTCAACGGAATCAACTATCATATGTGGAGAGCGATAATGCAGGTGGAATTTGCAACTATGGCATAAACGCAATGAAAGCCGTACATGAGGTTTTTATAGCCCCAGAAGAAGGTAAAGATCTATCCCCAGAGGAATTAAGGTAGTTTAAGATAAATGGGAAGGCCTCAAACATCATAATTTCAGCATTGACAGATGCTGAATATGTTAGAGTTATGGACTGCAAATCTGCTAAGGAGATATGGCACAGATTGCAGAAGGTCTATAAAGGTGATGGCAGAATGAAGGAGGCCAAACTTCAAGTTTTCAAGAAGAGATATAAATCCATTATAATGCAGAAGAATGAGACAGTCTAAGAGTTCTTTACTAGGGTTATTGATGCTATAAATGACCTTAGAAGTAATGGGAAGAATAAGAAGGACTCTTCTATTGTAAAGAAAATTCTGAGAATTCTGCCTGAGAGGTTTGCCTCAAAGGTGGCAGCCATAGAGGAGAGTAGAGATCTCAATTCTATGTCTCTACATGATCTCCAATGCAATCTTATTGCATATGAGATGAGAATAAAGTCAACTGAGAGCTCCTCAACGTCAAAGGTATCAAAGGAGACAGCTTTCAAAGCTATGAAATACTTGAAGATAAAATATTAAGAAGAATCATCTAGTGAGGATGATGATGGTGATGAGGAAGAAAGTGAAGGTAAAGTGTTGGCTTACTTCACAAGGAAATTCAAGAACGGGTCTAAGAAGGGAAAAGGATAGTTGTCCTTGAGATGTTTTCGTTATGGGCAAACTGGACACTTTGCTTCTCAGTGCAAAGTGAAACTTGATGATGAAGATAAGGATGGTGATGATGAGCTGAATTCAAAATGGATAAGACCATCATTAAAATAAAAAAAGTCCAGCAAGAAGACTGCCAACCCATAAAAGAAGAAGAGAGGCTCATTCAAGGGTTATGTGAGTTAAATAAAAGAAGTTGATGAGGAGGAAGATGAAGAATCATCAGATAAGTAGGCTTTTATGGCATCAGCTCAAGGTGGTAGTTCAACCTCTTAAGAGGAAGAGGAGATTGATGAAGAAGAACTAGATCTTGAAGTCGAGTTAGAAGCAGCTTTAAAGGAGATAATCAGAAGGGGCAGAACCATAAGAAGGTTGGATGCCTATAGAAAACAAGTTGAAGCAAAGTCTGAGGAAGTTGAAAGTCAAAAGGATGAAATAAGGGCTGAACATATTGACTTAAAGAGAAGATTTGAAGAACAAATCAAAATATGTGAAGAACTTACTATGAAACTTGGCTTAAGGACTTCAACAATTGAAGAAATGGAGATAAAGTTGTTGAGACTTCAGCAACAACTCAAAAAGAGTGAGGTGAACTTGTAGAAATTTGAAGTGGTAGGAGAAACAAGTTCTGCAAGAGAAAAGAAGAATGAGAAGTAGAAAGAAAAGACTGTGACTCAGGAAAAGATAACTAAAGAAGAGAAGACAATTATCAATTGGTGCAATCAAAGTTGAGAAAAAAGAGAAAGCTATCTTCAAGCCAGTTCAAAGGAAAGAATATAAAGCAAAAAGGGAGGTAGCCAATATAGCTAAGATTGCACTAAAGGCTGACTACAAGGATAAGTAGTGGATTGTTGATAGTAGATGCACTTCACATATAATAGGTGATAAAAGTAAATTATCAAAGCTAAACAAGTCAAGAGAAGGCAGAGTCAAGTTTGGCAATGGTGATTCACTTAACATCAGTGGTCAAAGGTCAGTAAATATTGGAAAAGGAAAGCTGAAAGATGTTCTGCACGTTGAAGGACTCAAATATAATCTAGCATCTATTAGTCAACTATACAATAAAGACCATAAAGTGATATTCACAAAAATAGGTTGCCAAGTAAAGAGTAAAGAAGGTAATATTGTTGTAGCTAGGAAGAGAACAGTTGGAAATTTATATGTGATTGATGAGGACAAGACAAACAGCTATTTACTCACCAAAGAAGAAGAAATTCAACTCTAGCATAGAAGGCTAGGACACTTATCACAGAAGGACATGAGGAAGTTGACCACTACTCATGCAATCAGAAACATTCCTGACCTCAGGAGAGATAGAGAGAGTATGTTTGCTCAACATGCTCTATAGGAAAACATGTCAGAAAGCAGTATAAGATCAAAGAGTTCAGTTCTAAACCAGTGCTTGACATTATACATACTAATTTGTGTGGATCGATGAGGACAAAAGGGTTGGATGGTGAGAGGTACTTCATCATATTTGTTGATGATTATTCCAGAAAGACTTGCATCATGCACCTTAAACACAAGTTAGAAGTTCTAAATTGCTTCAAGAGATACAGAAGATTGGCTGAAAATGAGAATGGAAGAAAGATCAAAGTATTGAGGTCAGATCAAGGCACTGAATTTACAAATGAAGTTTTTGAAGATTACCTTGAGAAGCATGGTATTCACCATCAGATGGTAGTAGCAAGAACACCTTAATAGAACGGGGTGGCAGAGAGGAAAAATAGAGCTGTGGTTGATATGGTAAGAACTCTACTGTTGGAATCCAAGTTTCACACAAGATTTTGGATAGAAGCAACATTTACAGTCGTGGACCTACTGATTAGAGTTTTACTAAGGCTCAATACTGATAAGACTCCATATGAGATATAGAGTGAGAAGAAGACAACAGCCAAGTACCTTAGAATCTTTGGCAGCCCATGTTTTGTGAAGAACAAGGAGCAAAACTTGGGAAAATTCAATGTTAGGTCTGATGAAGGTATCTTTATAGGATATTTAGCAAAGACAAAAGGTTATAGAGTTTTCTTGCATAAGTTGGGAAAAGTGATCACGTCCAGTAATATGAGAATAGATGAGAACTGGAAAATAATGCATAATGGAGAAGTTGAGGACAATGAAGAAGATGACTATAATGTAGATGAAGAATCAAACTAACATGAAGAAAAGGAAAAAGAAGTAAGTTTAGACTCAGAGAAGAGTGAGTCTGAAGATAAAGAAAGAGATGCTCTTGCAACTAAGACTGTGCAAAAAAGAAGAACAAAGAAAATGTGGACCAGTGCTCATCAAGGGAATCAGATCATAGATGATCCATCAACAGAAGTTATGACAAGAAGAAGAATTGTGGGAGTTACTGCTTTACTCTCACAAGTTGAACCTAAATTTGTGGAAGAGGCTACACAAGACAAAGCCTAGGTTAAAGCTATCAATGAGAAGCTGGATCAAATCGAGAAGAATGATACATAGGAGCTGGTTCCAAGACCCACTAACAAGAATGTCATAGGAACAAAATGGGTGTTTAGGAATAAACATAATGAAGATGGCAAGGTGGTAAGCAACAAGGGTAGGCTAGTTTGTAAAGGCTACACTCAGATAGAAGGAGTAGATGTTGATGAAACTTTTGCACCAATGGCAAGGTTAGAAACTATTAGAATGTTCTTAACTTTGGCAGCACATAAGAGGCATAAAGTTTATCATATGGATGTGAAATCAGCCTTTCTGAATGGGCTCCTGAAAGAAGAAGTGTATATTGAATAACCTAATGGAGTACAAATCAGTGAGGATGAGACACACGTGTGCAAGCTAAAGAAAGCCTTGTATGGTCTAAAACAAGCCCCAAGAGCATGGTACAATAGGCTAGATATATATTTGATAAGGTTAAAGTTCAAAAAAGGAATAGTTGATAATAACCTATATGTATTCAACTCAGAGATAAGCCAGCTGATAACCATAGTATATGTAGACGACATCATCTTTGAAGGGGATCACTCTAAGATATGCCAAGATTTTGCACAGAAGATGAGTGAGGAATTTGAGATGTCATTGATTAGAGAAATGACTTACTTTCTTGGATTATAAATAAAACAGTGTGAAGAAGGTATTTTTATTTCTCTGACAAAATATGCCAAAAAGATGCTAAAAAATTTTGACATGAAGGATAGCAGACTTGTTAGTACCCCTATGACAGTGAGTTGCAAGTTAACAAAAGATTAGAAGGGAAATAGTACAAGCCCTACAGAGTACAAGAAGATGATAGGGAGCCTTCTGTACCTTACAGCATCAAGGCCTGATCATATGCAAGCTGTGTGCATTGCTAGTAGATTCCAAGCTAATCCTAAGGAATCTCATGTGTTGGCAATGAAAAGAATCCTAAGATACCTCAAAGGGACATTGGAAATGGGTTTGTGGTATCCGGCCATGGATTCTGTAAAACTATGAGCATACATTGATGCAGACTGAGCAGGAATTATAGATGACAGAAAATCAACTAGTGGTTACAGTTTTTACTTGGGTTTAAAGTGTGTTACATGGTTAAGTAGAAAGCAAAACAGTGTTGCTTTGAGCACAGCTAAGGTTAAGTATATGGCTACTTGTGTAGTATATACTCAGGTGATATGGATGCAATGACAATTGGCAGACTTGGGTGTTGAAGTGAAGTTACCAGTGAGTGTACTTTATGATAATCAAAGTGCAATTGATCTCAACAAGAATCTGGTTCAACATTCAAGGAGTATGCATTATTGACATCCGGTATCACTTCGTCAAAGATCAAGTGGAATAGGGTACAATTCAGTTATAGTATGTTGGCATTAAAGATCAAATTTCAGATATTCTAACTAAACCTTTGTCCACAAAGCTATTTGAAAAGCATAGAATGAGTCTATCTGTGCAAATGCCTCCTCAAGCTTGAAAATCAGGTGAATCCTCCATCTCTACTTTACGAGTTTTTCAGATTTGTAATTGGTTAGCAAAGAGGGAGAGAAGCAACAGTTCAAGGGGAGCTATTAAGAAAGGGGGAGTTGTAATTGTTGCACAATAGTGTTTTTTTGTTATGAGTGTTGCCAACAATTACAAAGGGGGAGATTGTTGTTCCCATAGCCTTGTATGGGTTGTAATTGTTGTCAACTAGGTTTAAATGTGCAAGAAAGTAAAGCCATGTGGAAGGGCAAGAAAGTAAATCCACCATGGAAGGGTAAGAACGTCAATCTGCCACGTAAGCCTTATTAGGGTTTCATGGAAGAGAGTATATAAAGGCCTTGGAAGGCAAAGCTAAAGGGGGTTGGCCAAAACACAAGAGAGAAAACATTGGAAAAGCAACCAGCCGAATAACACAACCCTAAACAACAAAACCACTAAACACAAAGAGAGGGTACACGACAAGAAGAGAGGGTAACTGTCTAAGCAAAAGAAATTGGCCAAAGGAGACAACCGACCAATGGAGACAAACGTCCAACCAACCATTCAGCCAACTCAAAGAGAAAACAAAGGAGGAACGGCTGGACAACAAAGAGAGAGTACATGGCTGGACAGCGAGTCACAAATCAGAAAATGTGGAATGGCAAAACACAAAAACAGCATGCCAAAACCAAAGAGTGAATGACAAAACCACCACCAGCTAAAAGAGAGAGGACATCCAACCGACCATTCGGCTAACACAAAGAGAAACCATCTAAAGAGAGAAACTAGCCAACATAAGCTAAATGGCAAAGCAATCAACCAGCAAAAGAGGTGTGGATAGCAAGAAGGAGAATGGCCAAGGCAAGGTGAACGGCAAGAAGGAGAGCATGGTCACAACACACCAACGACAAGTGAGAACTTGGTGAGTTAAAACCCTACAACAAGGAAGAGTAAACTGGCTAGACAGTAAGAGTCATGGCAAACCAAAGGACACCTTGGACAGCAAGGGAAACTGGACAATGGTTGGAAGGAAACTATGTAACTCACGGTAAGAGGAGAGGCAAACACACTGTTGGTAAGAGAGGAGAGAGCACACCTTCTATAAGGGAAGAGAAATAGTGAAAGAGGAGACCACAAGGAGAGCAAACCAAGCTGCTTGAAGGTGTGAAACGAACAAAGGCAAACTAGAAATGTGTGTGAGGTGTATGACCAGCAAGGCATGGAAACTAGAAACGTACGTGAGTCATGAAACCAGCAAAGCATGAAAACCAGAAACATTCGTGAACCGTGAAATGCCAAACTAGAAACGTAAGGCAGGCCGTGAGAAGTGGAACGGCAAACCAGAAATGTGAGGTGACCCGTGAGACAGTGAGATCGTGAAATAGGAGCGTGAGACAGTGAAAGTAGGAGCTGTGTGAGACAACCTAATGAAGGTATTTGGTGAAGCATTGAAAGAACTCAATGTATTTCCAGATTTCTTCAAGAGAGGTTAGAGTGCGTTGTGGTGAACTTCTAAGCAGCAGTGAAGTAGCCATTCAATTCAATAGAGGCAAGACAAGCTAGAATAAGGGTAGACATAGTAAGTGACACTTTTTGTATTGTACTTGCTTAGTATTTGTAATGGTGAAAGGAGTAGAGGATTAAGACATCCATTGTAACTGGTATTCTCATGTATAGTAGATTGTCTCGATAGAGGGAGAGTCCTTACCACCGTGGATGTACGTTGATGGAACCATGTAAATCTCATGTATCTTTACTTTGTTTTACATTATGTGTTTTGAATTGAGTTGTGTGAACGCAGCAAAAGTATCAGCCAACCCATAACCTAACAAAGACCTAATAGGCAAGGTGTCTGAAAGATGACTTTAGGGACTATTGTGATTAGTAGGTAGCAATAGATCTACCTTAGTCGAATCTGAGAAAAGGTTTACTTTTAAGAAGTGGGTGAAGTTGTTCACATATCTACGAATTGTGGTGATACTGATTCACCCCCCTTTCAATATCATAAACTAGTAGATCCTAGGGTGAAGTCAAGAACTTTAAGTACAACTCCCTGTAATAGTGATTAGGGACAAACCTCCTCGTCATGATAGCCTTTATCTCCTTCCATGTCATGATTCCTTCTCCTAGTCAAAACAAGTTGATCCCACCAAATAATAGCATAATCAGTAAATTCAACTGCAGCAAGCTTTACCTTTTTCTCCTTGGAATAGTTGTGGTAGTCAAAAACCAATTCAACCTTCTTCTCCCATTCTAGGTATGCATTAGGATCATTCTTACCTTAGAATGGAGGAATTGTCATTTTAATACTGCCCCAATTATGGTCATAGGTGCCTTGCCTCCCAAATTCTCTTTGATCCCTTCTATTGTTAACAGTTCTAACCATAATAGTTTGATCATCAAATTCATCATCTTCTACATCATCTTTATGGTCATAGGCACTTATCAACTACCTTTTTGCATTAGGAGCCTCATATTCCTTATGTCTCCTTTGCAACTCTGCTGTTGTGTCCACTTGCTCTTTCATCCTCTCCCTCATATCATCAAACTTGGTATTCATGCACTCAAATTGTTGTTGCATAGCTTTGATCATGAAGCACATATCATTAACTCCCTCATGAGTTGCACCTTTATCTTTGGACGTCATAGAATTACTTTTGCACAAAACAAATAAGATACCTTACAGAACATTCCCTCACGTGTGTCACACTCCCTCGTGTTTACACTCTTTATGGCTTTTTCTTTTTATGAACTTTCACTCTTAACTTTTACCCCTCGAATTTCCCTTGTAGTTCTATAAAGAACTAAACAACATAAATCAAGGGTATTTATCTTAAACATAATAAGATAAATGGCATAGAATTGAACAAATTGGAGAACAAGGAATCAAAAATGAAAAAGGATGTCAAGACAAACGGATTTAATGAACTAAACTCACAAAATCAAGATAAGGGTAGTATAACCTAGAGGACAAACTTGGGTAACAAAATAAGAAAATAGATGGTAGAATTGGAATTGAGCAAGAAAACTTTATTATTATTATGACTAATATGACTAAACTGTTAACCTTATTAATAACTTTGAATTTGACGTTTTCTTTCTTTTGTCCTTCTTCCTTCCTTTTTCTTTTTTTTTTTTCGTTTTTTTTCTCAACACAAAACAATAGTAAAATACTTAGACATAATAATTGGAATTAAAATTAGCACGTTTATGAGCTTAAACATACAAGCAAAGAGAGAAGGATTGCAAACAAATAGATTTGTGAATTTGAATGGAATGCACATAACAAACAAAATAAACAAAAATAAATAAATCATAAGGTAAAAAAATTGAAGAATGAGTGGATTCAACCTAATTTAGAACTAGGTTCTAATACCAACTTATACAGAAAACCCCCCAAAAAACGTGACTTAGGGACCTAACACACACAAGGAATCAAAGAACAACCAGGAAAGCTAAACCAGAGTTTAATATCACAAACCCTAGACCCATCCTTCGAAGGAACACAAACCTAAGGTATTTAAGAAGGATATGGACGTCACACTCTAGAAAAGAAAGAAATTGGGAGTGATAAGTCGATTGGAATGCCACAAGAAGAAGTACCTCTTGATAAGTTGTTTAGTCCTTAAAAGAACCAAGAGAAAAAAAAAAAACCCTAGCTTTCTATTTCACTTAAAGTTGTCTGATTTTCCAAAACTTATAAGGGGTGCCTATTTATAGGCTAAGATAACAATCCTAAAAAGGCACAAATTCCTACCTAGGAGAAATCCTTATTTTGGAGGAATTCTTAAATATGGACAAATTTCAACATAGACAATAAACTCCTATTTAGGAGGGAATGCTATTACTTAGTCTGACCTATTTAAGTATTCTAATTATATTAATTAGGCTTAGACTCTTTGTCAAACTTGAATTCGCACCATTTGAAGCTTGGTTGGCCTGAATGTCTTGAATCAACCCATTTAGTGCTTCTTTAATCTTTTTGGCTTTAGCTCATGTTATTGGGCCTTATAGAATGTGCAATGGACCTCTTGCATCCATTGAAACTATAGCTCATGTTATTGGGCCTTTTCGAATGTGTAATGGACCTTTTGCATCCATTGAAGCCTTCCACCCATCATCTCTATGATTCTCATCACCTAATAATCTCACTACATCTCAACAACATTTACAACCTCAAATCAATACATATAACCATGTGAGATGGTATTAACAACAAATCCAATATTAGTCATTAAAGATGGGCTCAACAGTTATAGATGCTATATATAAATAATATAAAAGCCACTACAAAAATAAGGATGATTTACTAATAATTCCTCTTTATTTTCTCTTTCTTTCTTGACTATGTGAAATTAGGTTAGCTTAGCAATTACCTTTAACTCATTATGATTCTATACCTAAGTGTTATCTCCAAAAGCCCATTGAAATTGATGCCACCCAATTGTAACACTAGGATGTAAATATGCAAAACTTTAACAAGAAGATTTTTCATAGATATTGAATCTCTCATGTTAAAGGAAAAGGTAGACTAACTTGAAAGAAGTAATAAAAAGATCCAAGTTCAGCCATATTTATAAGGAGATGGTAGACTTAACACATAAAGATGGACAAGTTGTTCCAAGCAACCATGCAGTGCACTTGACTTGTAATATCTTACACAGATACTTTTATTACTATTAAATGTTATAAATCATAGGGAATAAGATAAAGCAAGTATTAAAGGAGAAGGATGAGGTGGTCTTTATGATAATGACAGGATGAGGAAGCTAAAGACTACCCTAAGATAGCATTTTTTATGATAATAAAAGTAGTGATTTGAGAACCTTTAAAGATAACCCTTATTGTAAAGCTTCTAGGATGATGTTTAGGATTTTCTTTCCACTATCACCTAATTTCTCAAATATCATCTTTTATAAGTAAATGTAACTTAATCAACTTGGGCAATGAGTTTTTTCTTATCAAGTTTGGGAGTATTGAAAACTATGACAAAATCTATGGTAAACAATGGTTAGTGATTGGACACTATCTCACTATATGGTGATAGCAACCTAACTGTGATTTGGACAAGTTTGGGATAAACAAGGTAGCAACTTAGATTTGACTACCCCAACTACTAGTAGTGTATTGCAATATGAAAATTTTGTAGAATATTGGTAATATGATTAGCAAAATCCTTAAGGTCAATAATATTACTATACAAGTTGTTAGAGAAAACCATGCTAAAATCTTTATGGATATTGATTTATTCAAGCCATTGGTCACCTTATTGTAAGTTGAAGTTCCCGACTTCTCCCTAGGATCTACTAGTTTGTGACACTAAGAGTGGGGTGAATCAGTATCACCATAATTCGCAATTTGTAGGAAAGTGAACAACTTTAACTTCTTCTTAAAAAAAAACTCTTTCTCAAACTTGACTAAGGTGGATCTATTGTTACCTACTAATCATAATAGTCCCCAAAGTCACTTTTCAGACACCTTGCATAATAGACAATTCAGATGCTCTTGTTTAGGTCTTCGTTAGGTTATGATTTGGCTGATACTTTAGCTGCGTTCACAACTCAATTCAAAATACAAAATGTAAAGCAAATTAAGGACACATGAAATTTACGTGGTTCCGTCAACGTGACATACATCCACGGTGGTAAGGACTCTCTTTTACCAAAACTATCTATTATACTTGAGAATTCTAATTACAATGGATGTCTTAATCCTCTACTGCTTTTACTATTGCAATTACTAAGCAAATACAATACAAAGAGTGTCACTTACTGTATCTACTCTTCTTCTAACTTGTCTTGCCTCTATTGAATTGAAAGGCTGCTCCACTGCTGCTTAAAAGTTCACTGCAATGCTCTTTAACCTCTCTGGAAGAAATTTGGAAATATGTTGAGTTCTTTTTGATGCTTTACTGAATTTCTTCTCTACATTGTTTCATTTAACCCCTAGTTTCACCGTCTCATGGTCTCACTTGTCTCCTTGTCTCACGATCTCACTGTTCGTTTGTCTCTCTCTTGCTGTCTAGCCGAATTTCTCTCTCTTCATCCACCCGTTTTAGCTTGGATCTGGTCTCACCCATTCATGATCTGGTCTCGTCTCACCTGTTCTAGCTCGAATTTGGTCTCCTCGGTTCCCAATTTGGTCTAGTCTTACCCATTTCTCTTTCTTGTCATGTTGTTTCCTTGCCAGCCATTGGTGTGCCGGTGGTCTGTCATCACGCACGGGTTTCTCTCTCTTTTCTTTCGACGATCCCTTTTCGACGGTTCTCTCTCTTCCGTGACGTTTTGCCATCGCTGCCATTTTCTAATTTTTGGTCGTTATCTCCTCTTTTCCAATTTTTGGTTGTCATCTCTCTTTCTCTCTCTTAACGGGCTCCTATTCTTCATTTAGCCTGACCATTGACCTCTCATATTTCCGACAGTCGACCTCTTCTCTTCTCCCTTTTTTTCTCTCTTTCGTCCAACTATTCACGATGACTACTTCTTTTCTATTTTGCCGTCCCCTGTTTTGCCATTCCCTTATCGTCAGTGTGCTTTGTCCGTATGTTGTGTTTTTCTGTTTTCTCTATTTAGTCATTCACACACTTTTGTGTTTTGTTGTGTATTCCATTGTATTGGCATTTTCCTAATTTTGTCTTCTAAAGTCTTTATATACTCTATTCCATGAAACCCTAATAAGGCTTAATTGTGGCAAATTTACTATCTTGCCCCTTTATGTGGCTTTTACATTCTTGCCCCTCCATGTGTCTTTTACCTTCTTCTTCTTTTATGTGGCTTTACTTTCTTGCACACTTAAACTTATTTGACAACAATTACAACCCATATAAAGTTATGAGAACAACATAAGTTAGGAGTTAAGGCTCAAAGGATAGAGTATAAGGGTCTTCAAATGGTCTTCTTTAAATGTGATTAGGCATCATATAAGAACATGTAAGGGAGAAGAGCAAGATAAAGAGGATGGTTAGGTGGGAAACTAAAAGAAGGGAGGTAAAAACCAAGCCAAGAAGAGAGGTATGGGTTATGGGTGCTCATGCAAAAACCCACTGGGCAAGGATTAGGCAATCGAATGTATATTGTAGACAAAGGAAGTAATAGGACTCTAGGCCAAATTAAAAACCATAACTTTGGATCATAATACATGGTGTTGAATGCAAAGGTTAAGTAGTCAATAGTTAATCTAATGTTGCAAGTAGGAACTCTAGTATTAAGGCTACAAGAGTTATGCCTTAGTGAGGTGGAAAGGAGGGTTAGAAGTCCATATGGCAATCTAGGATAAAAGACTTAGAGGAAACAAATGAGAAAAACCAAATTGGAAGTTAGTGCTTAGTTACATCGCATACATTTATCCCCAATGCTAATTCATAATAAAATAATGAAAAACTACTAAAAGTAAAGTGCTAACTAGGTATGCCAAAAGGTTTGAATATTCTCCTTTAGTGGAGTAAGGTGTAAGTGAGGAATAGACCACTAAAGTAGCTTCTAATATAAAAAACCATAGGCATTGAACCTTAAAGAGTTAAGGAATTTATGATTGCTCCCTAATAGGACCCATATGATATTGTTGGACTTATGGACTATGAAGAAGTGGATGCATAAGAAATGAACCTTCAATCCTATAATGCTAAGACACTAATGCTAGTAGGTGAGAGGCATAATATGGAGAACCATAAGTTTTGGACTTTAAAGAGATTAAGGAATTTATGATTGCTCTTTAATATGACCTATATGATATTGTTGGACTTATAGACTATGAAGAAGTGTGTGCACAAGAAATGAACTTTCAATTCCATAATGCTAAGACACCAACACTAATGGGTGGCATTAATCATGCCAAGCATAAGACCAAAGATATTTAAACCTTAGTGGCCTTAAGGGGCAATAGTCATGCTCTATTTTTATTTCTTATTTATATAGTTTTTTTTTATTTGGTATTATTATGATGCAATAAGTTTAGTATTTTGGTGCAAGATAAATACCTTTATTCTAATTCATAAGATATTGGTTATAATGTTATTGGAACCAATAATATAAGAAATATAGAAATTAGTAACTAAAGCATTATTGATTTAACGCTTTGTAATTACTAGAAAGGGAAATATTAATGAAACTTACAAAATACAAGTTTTCCTTTTTTTTTTCTTTTTTGACTTTTGAAAGTAATTCAAGAGCTAGTAACTCTTTGAAATAAAATAAAAAATTTTTCATTGCTTTGTTTTTACTAATCCTACCTAAATCCATTGCATTTTTACTTCTTATTATTAATCCATCTCAAATTTAAACAATTCCTTTAAAACTTGATTCCTTTTAAATCTAATCCTCCTCAAAGTTTGAATCTATAAAGACAATAATAAGGTTAGCTTTTAATAAAATCTAGTCAACTTGATTTCTAGGTTTCATTTACTTGTAAGCTATTAGAATGGGAAACTAATTTCTAGGGTTCTTTAACCATGATTTCAAATTAAGTTTACAATTTGATAAGATCAAGTTTGTCATTGATGTTATGTCAACTTTTTTCTAACTAAAACATCATTAGCCCTCTTTAAAGCTTAACTCTAAACTTATAAGTCCTTTTTTCTCCTCCATTTTTTTCTTTCTTCATTTTTTATGAGAAAAATTGAATTTCATGTCATTTCTTCAATTCATATCCTTTTCTTTTCCCTTATTTTGGGTTTTGTTTGATTTTTCAATTTTCCTATTGCTACCAAATTAACTTTGGATTTGCTTCTAATTTTCTTTTGCTCCCTCAATATTCAATTGGTGTTAATAAAGATGTATTAAAAACTCATGATAAATAACTTATAATTTTGTAAAGATTTTATATAATATGGCCTAGATATAACTTAGCATGTGAAATGGCTACTTTAATTCTTATTATAGTTTATGCCAATTTGCTTTTAACATGCATTTTAATGACTAAATTGGATGACTAAGCACGAAGATTTTATATTTGATGATTTGATTTAGGGCTAGCTTACTTCACTTGTTAAAAGCAAGTTTTTAATTTTTTTTTAATTCATTGTCTTGCTTTTTAAGAATAATATGCAATAAGTAGATATAAGTGCATGATAAGACATTATTGCTACACTACCATTAGGATACTAGTTTGTTTTATGAAAAACCATCTCAATGAAATCTAGATTCATTATTGATAAAGAATCTGTTGGGCAACCTATCTTAGGAACCCTTGAATCAATTTGTTATGCACATCCCAGAAAGCTAGGAAACAAGTTGGGCTGATTATATCAAAAACCTAAGGAAACTAAGTTCTAAAAGCCCCAATCTTAAGATGTTACAAAGGTTGATCACTCCTTTGATAAGTTAATACAATGTATTCTTCCATAAACACAAGAAAGCAAAGCAAAGCCTACTAAAAAATACCTCAATCTTGTTCCTTTCGTTTTACATAGTTGTAGCCTTTATATATGCATGTAAATATTACAATCCTATAAGGAAAAGGTGTTTCTTAACATATTTACATAGGAAAAACCTTAATTTTAGGAGATCACTCTATTTAAGGAATACAAATCTACCTTAATTAGGAATCCTTAAAAAGACTATAACTAATGATAAGTAGGTATAAAGTCAAAGTAAAATCCTAACTAATGTATCAAGTCTCAACTAAATATTAAGCCAATATTTAATGGCTAATGTTGAATTTGTTGTCAACAGCATTTTACATATTTGTTCTTGTTGTTTTGATGTTGTGAGTGTCATTAAGATGTGTTTGCTATTTACAAAGTATTGGTAGTTGATTCGTTTAAGGGTTAAGGAAAATGACAAGTTAATTTAGATTACTTGTGGTGTTTTAGTTGTAAAGAAAGCATTAATTATTGCCTCTAGCATTGCATTTAGTAGTGGCACTACAAGTCACTTGCTAACCATTGACCCTAAATTTGAGGAGTCAATACTAACTATTGATCCCAAATTTAAGGAATTAATGCTGAGTGTTGATTGTAAGGTAACCTTTAGAAATTAATGCTGATAGTTAATTATAGGGCAATCTTAAACTAGAAACTTATAAATACCCATTAGCTGCCAAAAGAGAGCTAGGCACAACAGAGAGAGACAGAAAACATATAGAGAACATGAGAGGTAAAGAGAATAAAAACTAGAGAAAAACGACTAAGAGAGCTTTGCTAGAAAAATAGAAAAAAAAATCCAATGAGAGAAAGAAAAAAGAAAATAGGTGAACGAAAAAAGTGTAGTAGTAAAGAATGATACAGAGAATTGTAGTAGTAGAGAATGATACAGAGAATTACAGCAAAAGAAAACTAGTAGAGATTGGGAGAACGACAAAGAGCTGCCACTAAAAGAAAAGAGGGGAACAGCAAAAAGAAGGAGAGACAGCAACAATGGTAGAAAGAAAAGTCGAGAATTGGCAGAGATGAGAAAAGTTGTAGAGGAGATAACTTGTAAAGGAAAAGAAAGAACCTATTAAGGAGAGAACCTACAAAGGAGAAGAGAGAACCTATAAAGGAGAAAACCTGCAAAGGAGAGAACTTACAGAAAAGAGAACTTACAGGGGAGATAACCTACAAAAGAGAACGATAGAGGAGAGATAGCAACAGTGGCAAAAAGAAAGAGAGATAGCAAGAGTGGTAGAAAGAAAAGGAGATAACTTGCAGAAGAAAACTTGTAAAAGAGAGATAGCAACAGTGATAGAAAGAAGGACAGATAACAAGAGCAATAGAAAGAAAAGGAGAGAACTGGAAAAATATAGTAGAACTTGTAGAGCAGAGTTGATGAAACAGGTAGAAAAAGCTATAAAAATAGGCAAAGAAAGCTATAGAAAGCAGAGGCAGAGAGAAAGCTGTGAAACACGACACAAAAAGAAAGTAGGAAGCATGATAAAGAGAAAACTGTGAAATTGATAGTAAAGAAGGAAAGACTGGTAGAGCTTAAGTAGAGACCAACAGTGAAGAAGGAAAGAATGGAAAAAGGCTTAAGCAGAAACTGGTAATGAGGAAGGAAAAGATCAATTTTCTGCAACAACAACCTATTCACATGGAGAGATCCTTCTTAAGGGAGTTTTTATAATACTCTTTTATGAAACTTTTTGAAAAAAGGTAGGAAACCTTTGAAGTGATTGGGAAATCATTGTGAGTGGTTAAGGAGTGATCCTTCTATAGTGGTTAATGAGAGATCCTTCCATAATATCAATTGTATCACTTGATAGCAAGAGTGGATCATGTAATTTAAGAGTGATCCTATCACACTGTGGATGTAGCTCACACATTGTGGGTGAACTATGTAAAAATTCTGTATGTTCTCAGGTGTTTGTGCTTGTTGGATATTCATACAACCATCCTTATATAAAGAAGCAAGATAAAATTAGATCATAAACTTTAATAGGTAACAGAGGTTTAATCTGAATAGATTTGTTAAAAGTAAATATCTCACATTCATTCATCCCCTTCTCCTCTCTATGTGAGACCTAAAAAGGTCCTTATCATTAAACCTAAAAGCCCAGATATCATTAAACATATAAGCCCAAATAAAATCAAGAAGTTTAGCCTTTTTTACATGTAATTTATCCTTAACTTAAAATCCAGCAACCCAAAACAAAATTAGACCCATTAATATAACTTAGCATGCAATCAAGCCTTTCCCTAACTTGGTCATGCAGCTTGGACTTAGGTTCTAAGTTTTGTTCTTCAAGTTCTAAGCCTTGTCCATCATCTTACACATAAAGATGAGTGATTATCCTTAGTGTAACATTGAAAACTTTTAGAACAGCTTTAGAATTTTCTAGAGCACCCTTTTTGTCATGTAGCTTTATGAAACCTTATAAAGCCTTTTTGTCCTTCCCTTAGTCATTGGACCACTAATTCCTTTCAAAGGATTCAAGGAATACTTGTTTTGTTGTACTTGAATAACACCTTGTTCTCCGCCATTCCTCTTATCCTCGAAAGGATTTGTACTTGAATCACCTACATCAGATAAAGATAAGTTAGCAATATTAAAAGTAGCATTAATATTACCATAGTTGCTTGGTAAATCTAGCTTGTAGACATTGTCATTAATCCTCTCTAACACTTGAAAAGGTCCATCTCCTCAAAGCTGCAATTTAAACTTTCTTTGTGTGGAAAATTATTCCTTCCTAATATGTACCCATACCCAATTAGTAGGTTCAAAGACAAACTTCACACACCCATTATTAACTTAGTTAGCATATTGCTTATTTTTCCTTTCAATGTTAGCTCGAACCTAGGCATGTAAATCCTTCACAAATTCTAGCTTTTTCTTACCATCAATGTTAGCACACTTTTTAGTAAGCAAAGATAAAATCTTTAAAGGAGTTAAAGGATTAAAACCATAAGTAACTTCAAAAGGTGACAAGTAGTAAAATGAATAGATTTGGTATAAGCAAACTCAACATGTGGCAAACACCATTGCCATTGCCTCAAGTTCTTTTGAATGATTACATGTAACAATGTAGCAAGTGCCCTATTAACTACTTCAGTTTGTCCATTTATTTAAGGATGTGCAATAATAGAAAATAAGAGTTTAGTTCTCAATTTATTCCATAAAATGAGCCAAAAATGACTTAAAAACTTAATATCCCTATTGTTAATTGTAGTTCTTGAAAATACATGTAAACACACAACTTCCTTAAAGAATAACTCAACAATATATATTGCATCATTGGTTTTATAACATGCAACAAAATGAGTCATTTTTCTAAACCTATCAACAATGACAAATATGTTGTCCTTACCACTTTGAGACCTTGGTAATCTTCAGACAAAGTCCATAGAAATTTCAATTCAAGGTTGGTTAGGCACAAGTGTATACAAGCCATACATTTTAACTCTAACCTTTGCTTGTCTACATTTAATGCATTTGACACAAATGGAATGCACATTATGCTTTATATTAGACCAATAAAAATGCTCATGCAATATATCTAGAGTCTTCTACAAACCAAAGTGTCTCATCAAATTGCCTTCGTTAGTTTCCCTAACAAGCAACTCATGAATAAAACAAATAGGCACACATAATTTATCCCTTTTAAACAAAAACCCTTCATGCATATAAAAGTTACTAAACACATACTTATCACATGCATTCTATACTTGGCCAGAATTAGAATCATTCGTATACAAGCCCTTAAGAAATCAAAACCAAATACCTTAGTTTGCAAAGAAATAAGTAATATGCACCTCCTAAACAATACATCAGCAACAATGTTTTCCTTTCCATGTTTGTACTTGATCACATAAGGAAATATTTCTATGAACTGCAACCACTTAGTATGTCTTTTGTTAAACTTACCTTGGGATTTCAAGAACTTTAAGTTCTTATGATCAGAATGAATGATGAATTCCCTCAACCATAAATAATGTTGCCATCTTTAAAGAGTTTGTATCAATACATAAAGTTCCTTGTCATAAATGGGATAATTTAAGGCTGCCCTACTTAGCTTTTCACTAAAATAAGTAATTGGTTTGGAATCTTGCATCAAAACAACCCTTATTCCTATTCTAGATGCACCACATTCTATCTTAAAAATTTTATCAAAGTTAGGCATGTATAACAATGGTGCATTAGTAAAATTTTATTTTAAAGTATTGAAAGCCTGATCATGCATATCATCCCACTTGAAAATAACATTCTTTTTAACAAGTTCATTTAAAGGTGCAGCCTTAAAACTAAAATCCTTACAAACATTTGATAAAAACTTGCTAAACCATGAAAGCTTTTTACCTTTTTCATGTTCTTAGGTGTAAGCCAGTCCCTTATCACCTTTACTTTCTCCCCATCCATATTAATACCTTGTAAACTAACAATATAGCCAAGAAACACAACGAATTCCATGCAAAATATAAACTTTTTATGATTAGCATATAGTTTGTTATCTCTTAACATATTAAACACATCATATAGGTGTTTCACATTTTTATTCAAATTCTTATTATGAACTAAAATATCATTGAAGTAAACTACTACAAATTTCCTTATAAAAGCATGCAAGACATGATTCATTGACCTTATGAATGTGCTTAGTATATTAGTTAATCTAAAAGGCATTACTAACTACACATACAATCCATATTTAGTTTTAAATGATGTTTTTAATTTATTTCCCTCTTTTATGCGAATTTGATAATAGTCATTCTTTAAATCAAATTTTGAAAACACACACAAACCATGTAAGTCATCAAGCATATCATCTAATTTAAGGATAAAATGTCTATACTTTATAATGATTTTATTGATGGCTTGGCAATCCATACACATGTGCCATGCTCCATCTTTCTTTGGGATTAAGATGATAGGAACTGAGCATAGGCTAAGACTCTCCCTTATAAATCCCTTTTGCACCAACTTATCCACTTGTCTTTATATCTCTTTCATTTCATTTTGATTAACTCTATAAGTAGGTCAATTTGGTATGCCAATACCAGGTATGAAGTTTATTTGGTGCTCATTTCCTCTTAAAAGAGGTAATCCCTAAGGAATCTCTTTGGGAAATGAATCTTCAAACTCCTACAATAATGGAACAACCATACTAGGCAAAGAAGAGTTAAAGTCATTAGATAAAAAATAAACATCCATGTACATAAGTGCAAGTAGTTGTTGCTTTGCAATCATAAAACTTTTAACCTCACTTTTTCTAGCAAACACACTCACTTTCTTGCTTTTCTCTCCCTTTTCCACACTTTTCTCTCTAGCTTTTCTCTTTGCCTTACCTTTTTAACTTGAATTTTTTCCTTCAGTCTTACTTTCTCTCCTTTCCTTTGACTTCTCACTCTTTTTTTGTTACTTTTCCCCTTGTTCTCTCATTTGTTCTTTTCTTATTTAGCACTTTCTTATTATTTTAATCTAATCTTCATATGATTGAATATGTTTGAGATGAGTTAATTCAACAGTTTGATTATTATATACAAAGGACTATCTATTCTTATGGCCATTATGAGTAACCTTCCTAACAAATTACCATGGTCACCCAAGAAGTATATGATACATTGGTGCCACATCATAGAGAATTGCATCTTTTTAATTGCCAAAAGAAAAGGCAACTAAGACTTACTTGGTTACTCTAATTTCTTTATAATCATTCAACCATTATAGCTTATAAAGCTTAGGATGCTTGAAGGTATCCAAATTCAACTTCTTTATTAATAAAGTATTAGCAACATTAGTACAATTTTCACTATCGATAATCATGCTACATACCTTGTCTTTAACATGACATTTGTATAAAAAATCTACTCACATTGCTCTTCATCATTATCATCTTTAGGCTAAATACTTAGTGTGTACCTTGCAACTAACATATCTCTATAAACAAGTTCTTCAACATCAACATCAAAACAATCCTCCAATGGTGGCATGTCATTATCATTTAAACTAATATTTTCCGTGTCACCATTCTCCAACATGATCATAATTCTTTTATTTGGACATTAAGAAGCAATATGTCTGAAGATTCTGACTTTTACCTAGGATCTACTAGTTTGTGATACTGAGAGGGGAGGTGAATTAGTATCATCATAATTCACAATTTGCAGGTAAGTGAACAACTTCAACCTCTTCTTAAAAGCAAACTCTTTCTCAGTTTCAACTAAGGTAGATCTATTGCTACCTATTAATCACAATAGTTCCTAAAGTCACCTTTCAGACACCTTTTTAATAGACAATTCAGATGTTCTTGTTTAAGTTTTTGTTAGGTTATGGGTTGGCTGATACTTTAGCTGCGTTCACAACTCAATTCAAAACACATAACGTAAAGCAAATTAAGGACACACGAGATTTATATGATTTCGTCAATGTGACGTACATCCACGGTGGTAAGGACTCTCTCTTACCGAAACTATCTATTATACTTGAGAATTCTAGTTACAATGGATGTCTTAATCCTCTGCTCCTTTCACTATTGTAATTACTAAGCAAGTACAATACAAAGACTGTCACTTACTATGTCTACCCATCTTCTAGCGTATCTTGTCTCTGTTGAATTGAAAGGCTGGTCCACTGCTGCTTAGAAGTTCACCACAACGCTCTCTAACCTCTCTTGAAGAAATTTGGAAATATGTTGAGTTCTTTTAATGCTTCTCTATGTTGTTTCACACAGCTCCTGCTTTCACTGTCTTACGGTCTCACCCGTCTCCTGGTTCCACAGTCTCACTGTTTCACAGCCTACCCTTACACTTCTGGTCTATCATGTCGTTGCATGTTTTGGTCTCATGCTGTCTCCTAACGTACACCCACACTTCTACTGTGCTCGCGTCATAGCTTTACTGGTCTCCCGTTTCAGCTTTGCTGGTCTCTCGTTTTAGCTTCGCTGCATGGTTTTGTTGCACTCCTCCGTCCGTTTCACGGTTTTCTTCCAGCTGGTGGTCTCAAGCCTTACGCCTCACCTGTCTGTTTCACACCTCATTTAGCCGTATCAGATTTTCTCCCTTTTTTGCCGGTCACTGTTCATCGATTGTCCATCCCTTTGTTCTAATCATAATGAGTTTTTCTCTCCTTCCCTGTTTGGTCGTCGGGTTTCTCTCTCCTTCCACTGGTGGTGTGTTTTGTCGTACTCACTTGGTTGGCCGTCGGGTTTCTTTTTCTTTGCTTCTCGTTGACTCCTCTGTTCTGGTCGTATACCTTTTTTCTCTCTCTTTCAATGGTTGTCTCAAATTTTTTCTCTTTCTCTTGTGTTTTGCCAACGGTCTCTCTCTCTTCGTCTAGTCGGATCTCTCTCATATCCAGCCTAATCTATCTCACTGTCCACTCTGTTTTGCCATCGACTTGCTTTGCCGTCTAGCTCCCTTTCAATCGTTTCTCTATTTTTTGACCATCTGTTTCTTTCTACTGTTAGTGGGCTGGTGGTGTGTCGTTCCTCACCAGTTTCTCCCTCTTACCGTTAGAAGGTTTGCTCTGATTTGCTCAATTTACCGACCTCTCCTATTTTTGACTAATTTTGTTTTCTCTCTCTTTCCGTCGACGACTTTATTTTCTCTCTCTTCCAACAGTTGTATTTCTCTCTCTTGTGTTTTGGCCGACGGTTTTCTCTCTCCTTCTGCCGATCTGCTCCGATTTGTGCAATTTGTCGACCTCTCCTTCTTACGAAGATGGCTACCCATTTTCTCTCTCTTCCCCTGTTCTGCTGATGGTGGTTTGCTTTTCTTTTTGGTATCATGTTTTGGGCATGTCAGTGGTGTGCCAGTTTTCTCCTTGTTTTTTTTTTTTTTGTCCTCTCATTCACCCACTTTTGTATTTTTCCATGTATTCAATTATGTTAGCCTTACCCTAATTTTGTCTTCCAAGGTCTTTATATACTCTTTTCCATGAAACCCTAATAGGACTTACTTACGGTGAATTTACTGTCTTGCCCTTCCATGTGACTTTTATGTTCTTCCCTCCTCCATGTGGCTTTTACCTTCTTGCCCTTCTATGTGGCTTTACTTTCTTATACACTTAAACCTAGTTGACAACAATTACAACCCATACAAGGCTGTGGGAACAACAATCTCCCCCTTTGTAATTATTGGCAACACTCATGACAAAAGTCACTATGCAGCAGTTTTAACTCCCTCTAAATATGCACTGCCCCTTTCTTAATAGCTCCCCCTGCACTGTTGTTTCTCTCCCCTTTTGTCGACCAATTACAAATCTAAAAAACTCGCAAAGTGAAGATGGAGGATTCACCTGATTTTTTTGGCTTGAGGAGGCATTCACATAAACAGACTCATTTTATGCTTTTCAAACAGCTCTGTGGACAAAGATTTAGTTAGATCATGTGTAGCCTCTTCAACAGATTTATGTTCAACTTGTGAGAGTAATACAATTGCTCCCATAATTTTTCTTCTTGTTATAAACCTTACTGATGGGTCACTTATGATCTGATTTCCTTGATGACCATTGGTCCATGTTTTTTTTGCCTTTCATTCTTGCACAGTCTTAGTTGCAAGAAGATCTTTTTCTTCATCAATCATGTACAAATTTTCAGCTGTTCTCTTCTCGGTTGCAATAGTATTCCTTTTTTACTTATTACCTGGTAACCTATTTTTGTGAATATTACCTTATGATCTTCATTACATAGTTTGCTGACAAATGCTAGATTATATCTGAGTCCTTCAACAAGTAGAACATCTTTCAGCTTTCCTCTTCCAATGTTTACTGACCCCTGAACATTAATGTTGAGTGAATTATCATTGCCAAACTTGACTCTGCCTTCTCTTGACTTGTTTAGCTTTGACAATTTACTCTTGTCTCCTGTCATGTGTGAATCCACTATCAAGGATCTGCTTATCCTTGTAGTCAGCTTTGAGTGCAATTTTAGCTATATTAGCCACCTCTCTTTTAGCTTTATATTCCTTCTTTTGAACTAGTTGGAAGATAGCTTTCTCCTTTTTCTTAGCTTTGACTGCACCGATTGTTTTCACTATGCCATTGAGTGCCTTCTTTTGCTTAGGGAGAAGTGTCATGTATCTCTTGGCATTATGGTCATCCTGTCTACACCTTTCATACTATTCCAAGTCTACTAATACAGTAAACTTATTTTTTGAAACCACTAGTTTGGGCTTCCACTAACACTCTTTGTCAATGTGTCATTGCTTTTTACAACATGTGCAAGAACTCACGATAGGTATTCTCCTCTGAATTTTGTATTGTCTCCCTCGATATGTAACATCATATCTTCTCAAGGTTGAGACATATACTGGCCTTCTCCATCAACAATTACTCACCTTATGATGCAAAACTCCACAATAAAGGCAATGACCTTAAAACTACCTCTTCTTGGGTCTGATCATAGCTTGTCTTCTTCTGTTCATCACTAGCTTCTTTGCTTGTATGACTTTCATTTTAGTCACCTTCTTCTCCTTCTTCTATTTAATTGTAGCCCTTTATTAGCTAACTTTCTTTTCTTTTTTAGGCATAGCAGCTATGGGTTGCTGCTCTTTAACCACATACATCATTTTTGGCCTTGGCTTTGGTTTGATAACTGTCTTCACTTCTTTAGTTATCTTCTCCTAAGTCACAGTCTTCTCTTTCAACTTCTGTGGCAAAGTCTCATTCTCTTTAGTCCGTGCAGCCTCAAATTGTTGCACTTTCTCTTTATTCCTTTTGAGTTGTTGCTGAAATCTTATCAATTCTTTCTCTAGTCCTGTGCCAAGCTCTATTGTAAAGTTTTCACATATTTTGATCTGTTTTTCAAATCTTCTCTTCAAGTTAATATGTTCAGCCCTTATTTCATCCTTTTGACTTTCAGCTTCCTCAAACTTTGCTTCAACTTGTTTTATGTGAGCCTCCAACCTTCTTATGGTTTTGTCCCTTTTGATTATCTCCTTTAACACTACTTCCAACTCAACTTCAAGATTAGGTTTTTCTTTATCAACCTCCTCTTCCTCTTTAGAGGTTGAATTACCACTTTGAGGTAATGCCATAAAGGCATGCTCATCTGATAATTCTTCATCTTCCTCCTCATCAGCTTCTTTTATCTGACTTACATAACTCTTGAATGAGTCTCTCTTCTTCCTCTGTGGGTTGGTAATCTCCTTACTAGACTTCTTTGATTTAAATGATGATCTTCTCCATCTTGAATTCTGCTCATCATCACCATCCTCATCTTCATCATCAAGTTTCACTTTGCACTGAGAAGCAAAGTGTCCAATCTGCCCACAACGATAACATCTTAAGGACAACTATCCTTTTCCCTTCTTAGAACCCTTTTTGAACTTCCTTGTGAAGTAAGCCAATACTTCACCTTAACGTTCTTCCTTATCATTATCATCTTCACTAGATGATTCTTCCTCTTCTTTTATCTTCAAGTGCTTGACAGCTTTGAAAGTTGCCTCCTTTGATACCTTCGTTGTTACAGAGCTTTTAGCTGACTTTATCCTCATTCTTTTGCATTCTGAGAGATTCATATCTCTCCTTGAACAATTGAAGCTTAGTCTCCTTCATTCTGCCATCACCTTCATAGGCTTTCTGTAATCTATCCCATATCTCCTTGGGAGATCTGTATTCCATAACTTTAGCATACTCAGCATCTGTCAATGTTGAAATGATGACGTTTGAGGCCTTTTCATTTATTTCAAACTGCCTTAATTCCTCTAGGTTGGATCTTTACCTTCTTCTAGAGCTACAAAATCCTCTTGTATAGATTTCACCATGTTCATACCCATTGTTGCAAATACCACCTACATTCTCACTCTCCACATATGGTAGTTGGTTCCGTTGAAGATTGAAACCTCCTTGCTGTAAATGGTGCTAGTGCTGGTACTGACTTCCATTTCGCAGTATGCTAAACAAGTCAAACTTTTAGATCCCTTTAAACTAGTACAACAAGCTGTTAAGTTTCAAACTAGTAAACCAGCTCTCTGATACCAATTGAATTTCCTGACTTCTCCTTAGGATCTACTAGTTTGTGATATTGAGAGGGGGGTGAATTAGTATCACCATAATTCGTAATTCGCAGGTAAGTGAAGAACTTCAACCTCTTCTTAAAAGTGAACTCTTTCTCAAACTCAATTAAGGTAGATCTATTACTATCTACTAATCACAATAGTCCCCAAAGTCACCTTTCAGACACCTTGCCTAATAGATAATTCGGATGTTCTTGTTTAGGTCTTCATTAGGTTATGGGTTGGCTGATACTTTAGCTGCATTCACAACTCAATTCAAAACATAGAACGTAAAGCAAATTAAGGATACACGAGATCTATATGGTTCCATCAATGTGACGTATATCCAAGGTGGTAAGGACTCTCTCTTATCAAGACTGTCCACTATACTTGAGAATTCCAGTTACAATGGATGTCTTAATCCTCTGCTCCTTTTACTATTGCAATTACTAAGCAAGTACAATGCGAAGAGTGTCACATACTATGTCTACCCTTCTTCTAACTTGTCTTGCCTCTGTTGAATTGAAAGGTTGCTTCATTGCCGCTTAGAAGTTCACTGCAATGCTCTTTAAACTCTCTTAAAGAAATTTGAAAATACGTTGAGTTCTTTCAATGCTTTGTCAAATTCCTTCTCTACATTATTTCACACATCTCTTGCTTTCACCGTCTCATGATCTCACTTGTCTCCTAGTTCCATGGTCTTACTGTTTCACAGCCTGCCCTCACGCTTCTGGTCTATCATGTTGTCACACATTCTGGTCTAACGCTGTCCCTTGACGTACACCCACAGTTCTACTATAGTCCCGTCACAACTTTGCTGGTCTTGTGTTTCAGCTTTGTTGGTCTCTCATTTCAGCTTCACTGCACGATTTCGCTGTATTCCTTCGTCCATTTCACGGTTTTCTTCTAGTCAGTGGTCTCACGCCTCAAACCTCACCTGTTCATTTTTGGTTTTCTTCCAGTCGGTGGTCTCACACCTCACGCCTCACCTGTCCGTTTCACACCACCTTTGGCTGTATTAGATTATCTCCCTTTTTTGCCTGTCACTATTAATCGACTGTCCACCCCTCTGTTCTGACTATAACGGGTTTTTCTCTCCTTCCTTGTTTGGCCATTGAGTTTCTCTCTCCTTCCACTGGTGATGTGTTTTGCTGTGCTCACTTGGTTGGCCATCAGGTTTCTTTTTCTCTCCTTCCCGTCGACTCTTCTGTTCTGGCCATATACCTCTTTTCTCTCTTTTTCAATGATTGTCTCAATTTTTCTCTCTTTCTCTTGAGTTCTGCCGATGGTCTCTCTCTCTTCATCCAGCAAAATCTATCTCACCATCCACTCTGTTTTGTCGTTGACTTGCTTTGCCATCTAGCTCCCTTTTAGCTGTTTCTCTATTTTTCGACCATCTGTTTCTCTCTCTACCTCTTTGCCGTGTTGTCTCCTCACCGACCGTTGGTATGCTGGTGGTGTGTCGTTCCTTACGGGTTTCTCTCTCTTGCCGTCAGAAGGTTTGCTCTAATTTGCTCAATTTGTTGACCTCTCCTATTTTCGATCAGTATCATTTTCTCTCTCCTTTTATCGACGACTTTATTTTCTCTCTCTTCCAACGGCTATATTTTCTCTTTCTTGTGTTTTGGCTGACGGGTTTCTCACTCCTTCTGCTAGTTTGCTCTAATTTGCTCAATTTGCTGACCTCTCATTTTTCCAACAACGGCTACCCATTTTCTCTCTCTTCCCCTGTTTTGCTGACGATGGTCTGCTTTTCTTTTTGGTATCATGTTTTGGGCATATCGGTGGTGTGCCAGTTTTCTCCTTTTTTTTTTGTCATCTCGTCCACCCACTTTTGTGTTTTACCATGTATTCAATTGTGTTGGCCTTACCCTAATTTTGTCTTCCAAGGTCTTTATATACTCTCTTCCATGAAACTTTAATAGGGCTTACTTGAGTCAAATTTATTGTCATGCCCTTCCATATGACTTTTACGTTCTTGCCCCTCCATGTGTCTTTTACCTTCTTGCCTGTTTATGTGGTTTTACTTTCTTACACACTGAAACCTTGTTGACAACAATTACAACTCATACAAGGCTGTGGGAACAACAATGTCCATGTCCTTGACACCTAAAGCACTTAATATCACGAGATTTAGAAGATTTCGTTTTGGTTTTAACTTTAGAAATAGAAAATTTGAGTCTGCTTTGGCATCTTTCCAAGTTGCCTTCCACATAGAAATAGAAGTTAATCCAAATTTGGATCTTTTGGACTTGATTTGTTTCTTCATTTGATAGACTTATACAATAGCTCTTCCATCTCCAAATAGTGTTACAAATCTACATCTGCAATTTCTTTTTTCAAACCACCAATAAACCTTGCCATGGTAGCCTCTTGATCTTCCTCTACATTAGTTTTAATCATGGATATTTCTATTTCCTTGTAATAGTCTTCCATACTTATGGACCTTTACACCAACCCCTACAACTTTTTATGCAAGTCTTTATGGTAGTGGCTAAGTATATATCTTTTGTGTATTACCGATTTCATCACTTCCAATGACCAAAATGACCTCTCATTATTCCTCCTTCTACTTATCACCAATTGGTCCTACCAAATACTTGTATAATTAATAAATTCTACGACTACCAATTTTACTTTCTTTTACATAGAATAATTATGGCAATCAAATATATGCTCGACCTTTCTTTCTCATTTTAAATAATGTTCAAGATCATTCTTCCATTGAAATGTTGGAATTTTTATCGTTATGCTACCTAAATTGATATCCCTTTTGGAAACAACCTTCTTCCCTTTTCTTGAGCTTGATTCTTCATAGTTTGACCTTTTCTTATCTTCTTCCTCAATCACATGCCTTCTAGAGGATTTGGATTTGCTAGGTTATTGTAACTTATCTAACCTTACATTTATCATCTTAAATTGCTCGATGATAGCCTTCATCCAAATCTTCATATCTATATCATGCACTTCTCCTTCAGATAGTACGTGAGGAAAGCAGCAACGTGCACAGATAGCAGCAATAGCACATATAGATAGTAGACATAGCACGCATGGATAACAGGAATAACGGGTACAAATAGTAGCATAGTGCACATTGACAGTAGGTGCAGAGAGTCTGGACAGCAATCATAAAACACACAGAAAGTGGGTGCATAACATACATACATAACAGACCTAAAGAGCATGGACAACGAGTGCATAACATGCATGGACAATAGACGTAGAGAGCGTGGAAACCAGCCACAGCATGCATGGACAATAGGCGTAGAGCATGCGGATGGTGGGCACAACTTGTGCGGACAATGGGCACAACACGTATGGATAATAGGCATAGTGCATGCAGACAGTAGGTGTAGAATGCATGGACAGCAGCAATGGCGTGTATAAATAGCATTTACAGCCCATACAAATAGCAGTGGATAGATGCAGTAGCGTGTACGGACAACATTAACAACAAGTACAGACAATATTAATAATACACTCAAATAACAGCTGTAGTGCTTACAGATAGCATTAATGGAGCATGTAGATAGCAATAGCAACGTGTGCAGACAACAGTGGTAGCGTGCAAGTGGCACTGGTAGCAGGTGAGATAACACTGGTAATAAAGGAAGGGGAAGATCCATATTCTACTTTAGTAGACTATACATATTAAGCAATTGTTCTCTAGAAAAGGTTTTTCCATATACTCTTGATAGATTTGTTGATGGGATACCTTTGAGAGATCAGGAATCATTGTAAGTGGTTAAGGAGTAGTCCTTCCGCAAGTAGTGAAGGAGTGATCCTTCCACAACATTAGTGTATCCCTTGATAACAAGAGTGGATTGTATGATTTAGGAGTGATCCTATCACATCGTAGACGTAGCTCACACATTATGAGTGAACCACGTAAAAATTGTTGTGTGCTCTTGGGTATTTGTGCATTGTTTCTTATTCATACGGTCACACTCATATAATGAGAAAATTAAAAATTAAATCAATGGCTCTAATAAGCCACAGAGGTTAAATCTGAATCAATTTGTACAAAGTGGATATCTCACATTAATTCACTCCTCCTCTCAATATGAGACCAAAATTAGTCCTCATCAACCCTAAATTTTAGAAAGTCA
The DNA here is from genome assembly GCA_020615895.1 of Ceriops decandra. NCBI lineage: Eukaryota > Viridiplantae > Streptophyta > Magnoliopsida > Malpighiales > Rhizophoraceae > Ceriops > Ceriops decandra. Next base: position 6,316,230 of record JAHLGO010000001.1, read on the forward strand.
ATTTTAACCATTTACCTTATATTTTAGGAATCAAATTTGATTGTTAATTGAAGTTCCCAACTTTACCCTAAGATCTACTAGTTATGATACTGAGACGGGTGTAAATCAGTATCACACCTCTTAAGAACACACTCTGATATTTTAAGCAACAGTATTCTACATATTTAATACTTTAGCTCTCGTCAATATGCAGATATGTGAACAAATTTAACCTCTTCTTAAAAGCGAACTCTTTCTTATATTCGACTAAGATAGATTTATTGTTACCTACTAATCACAATAGTTTCCAAAGTCACCTTTCAAACACCTTGCCTATTAGATAGATCAGATGTTCTTGATTAGGTGTTCTTTAGGTTATGGGTTTGATGATACTTTAGCTGTGTTCACAACTCAATTCAAAACACAGAATATAAATCAAAGTAAGAACACAAGAGATTTACATGGTTCCGTCAATGTGACATACGTCCACGGTGGTAAGGACTCTTCCACTACCGAAACAATCCACTATACTTAAGAATACTAGTGAGGTACTCTCGATGTTCATAATATAGTTACAGTGGATGTCTTAAACCATTGTTCCTTTCACTATTGCAAATATAAAGCAAATACAATGTGAAGAGTGTCACTTACTGTGTTTATCCTTCTTCTAGCTTGTCTTGCCTCTATTGAATTGAATAGGCTACTTCACTGCCGTTTAGAAGTCCACCACAACAATCTCTAACCTCTCTTGAAGGAATCTAGAAATACGTTGAGTTCTTTCCAATGCTTCACTGAATTCCTTCGCTAGGTTGTTTCACACAACTCGTACTTTTATCGTCTCATGGCTTCATGGCTTGCACTCACGCTTCTAGCCTGATGTTTCACGTCTCATGGCCTGCCCCACACTTTTGATCAATCATGCCATTACATGTTTTGGTCTCACTCCCACGCATGTTCTGGTCTCACGTTTCAGATCTGCACCTACTTTACTGTTCTCAAGCCTCACAGATACCAGATCTGCTTTCCTCATTCGTTTCTCTCCCAATGGCTATACGTCTCTCATGGGTTTTCTCTCTCACCATCTAGCTAGGTTTTCTCTCACACCATCAAGCCGTGTTTTCTCCCTCACCGTCCAACCGTGTTTTCTCCTTCATCGTCCAATCGGGTCTCCTTTATTTTACCGTCACACAGTTCTCTCCTTGTCGTGTCGTCCATTTGTCTCATGTCGTCATAGATCTATTGTCTTCTCTTTTGGGTGGTCTCACGATTTTCCTCTAGCTGGTGGTGTCTCTTCATTGACAGTGGTGGCTCTTTGTTTTCGGTGGTGGCTCTTCGATTTCGATGGTGGCTCTTCATTCTGCTGTCTAGCAGTTCACTCTTTTCGAGAGTTCTTATGTTTTTGCCGCATGTTTCGTCCACTCTCCTATTTGGCCGTCTATGGTTTTCTCTCTTTTTTCTGCCAAAGGTTTATTTTTTTCATCCACCCTTTAATTCACCATATCGGGATTTTCTCCCTTTCTACTGGTGGTGTATCTTGCCATGCTCACTTGGTTAGCTGAATAGGATTTTTCCATTCACACAATTTGGTCACTAACCTCTTTGTCGAGAGTTGGTGTGCCGGTGGTGTGTCGTTCTAGATTTTCTTTCCTTCACCCCCCTTCTTTTGTCGTATCGGATGTTCTCCCTTTCAACCCGATTGTATATGTTTCGTGTAGGGTTTTCTTTTTCTCTTGCAAAGTTGTGGTTTTACTTTCTTGCCCCTCCATGTCAAATTAATTACACACTTAAATCTAGTTGACAACAATTACAACCTATATAAGGTTGTGGAACAACAATCTCCTCCTTTGTAATTATTGGTAACACCCATAACAAAAGCCATTATGTAGCAATTACAACTCCCCCTTTCTTAACAGCTCCCCTTGCATTGTTGCTTCTTTCCCCCTTTGCCAACCAATTACAAAAAACCCTCGTAAAGTAGAGATGGAGGATTCACCTAAACTTCAAGTTTGAGGAGGCATTTGCACAGATAGACTCATTCTGTGCTTTTTAAATAACTCTGTGGACAGAGGTTTAGTTAGAATATTTGAAATTTGATCTTTAGTGAGAACATACTCCAACTGAATTGTACCCTGTTCCACTTGATCTTTGATGAAGTGATACCAGATGTTAATATGCTTGCTCCTTGAATGTTGAACCGGATTCTTGCTGAGATCAATAGCACTTTAATTATCACAAAGTACACTCACTAGTAACTTTAATTCAACACCCAAGTCTACCAATTGTCTTTGCATCCATATCACCTAAGTACATGTTGCACAAGCAGCCATATACTCAACCTTAACTGTGCTCAAAGCAACACTATTTTGCTTTGTACTTAACCATGCAACACACATTAAACCCAAGTAGAAACTGCAGCCACTGGTTGATTTTTTGTCATTTGTACTTCCTGGCCAATCTGCATCAATGTATGCTTGTAGTTTTACAGAATCCATGGTAGGATACTACAAACCCATTTCCAGTGTCTTTTTGAGGTATTTAGGATTCTTTTCATTGCCAACATATAAGATTCCTTAGGATCAGCTTAGAATCTGCTGGCAACACACACAGCTTGCATAAGATCAGGCCTTGATGCTGTAAGGTACAGCAGGCTCCCAATCATCTTCTTGTATTTTGTAGGGCTTATACTCCTTCCTTCCTAATCTTTTGTTAATTTACAGCCCATTGTCATAGAGGTACTAACAGGCCTGACCTTGTTCCTCACCACCTTGCCATCTTTATTGTGTTTATTCCTAAACACCCATTTTGTTCCTATGACATTCTTGTTAGTGGGTCTTGGAACTAGCTCTCATGTATCATTCCTTTTGATTTGATCCAGCAAATCATTAATAGCTTTGACCTAGGCTATGTCTTGTGTAGCCTCTTTAATAGATTTAGGTTCAACTTGTGAGAAAAAAGCAGTAGCTCCCACAATTCTTAACTCCTACCGATGGGTCACCTATGATCTGATTTCCTTGATGAGCACTAGTCCACATTTTCTTTATCCTTCTTTCTTGCACAGTCTTAGTTGCAAAAGGATCTCTTTCTTCATCTTTAGACTCATTCTTCTCTGACTTTGAACTTACCACTTGTTCCTTTTCTTCAGGTTGGTCTGATTCTTCATCTACATTGAAGTCATCTTCTTCATTGTCCTCAGCTTCTACATTCTGCATTGCTTTCTAGTTCTCATATATTCTCACATCATTGGACGTGATCACTTTTCCCAGCTTATGCAAGAAAACTCTGTAGCCTTTTGTCTTTGCTAAGTATCCCACAAAGATGCCTTTATTAGACCTAGCATTGAATTTTCCCAAGTTTTGCTCCATGTTCTTCACAAAACATGGGCTGCCAAAGATTCTAAGATACTTGGCTTTTGTCTTCTTTCCACTCTATAGATAATATGGATTTTTATCAGTATTGGGCCCTAGTAAGACTCTATTTAGTAGATGTACAACTATAAATGTTGCTTCTGTCCAAAATCTTGTGTGAAGCTTGGATTCTAGCAATAGAGTTCTTGCCATTTCAACCACATCTCTATTTTTTCTTTCTACCACCCTGTTTTGTTGAGGTGTTCTTATTGCTACCATTTGGTGACAAATTCTATACTTCTCAAGGTAATCTTTAAAAGCATAATTTGCAAATTCAGTGCCTTGATTTGACCGCAATACTTTGATCTTCCTTCCACTCTTATTTTCAGCCAATCTTTTGTATCTCTTGAAGGAATTCAGAACTTCTGACTTGTGTTTGAGGTGCATGATACATGTCCTTCTGGAATAATCATCAACAAACAAGATGAAGTACCTCCCACCATTCAACCTTTTTGTCCTCATCGGTCCACAGAAATCAGTATCCATAATGTCAAGCATTGCTTCAGAACTGAACTCTTTGGTCTTATACTACTTTTTCGCATGTTTTCATTTAGAGCATGCTGAGCAAACATACTCTCTCTCTCTCTCTCTCTTGAGGTCGGGAATGTCTTTAATTGCATGAGTAGTGGTCAGCTTATATTCCTCTATGTTAAGTGTTGCAGCCTCCTTTGCCAAAGTTGATTTTCTTCTTCTTGGTGAGTAAACAGCTGCTTGTCTTGTCCTTATCAATCACATATAAATTTTCAACTGTTCTCTTCCTAGCTGCAACAGTATTACCTTCTTTACTCTTTACTTGGTATCCTGTTTTTGTGAATATCACTTTATGGTCTTCATTGCATAGTTGGCTGATAGATGGTAGATTATAACTAAGTCCTTCAATGTGTAGAACATCATTCAGCTTTCCTTTTCCAATATTTACTGACCCTTGACAATTGATGTTGAGTGAATCATCATTGCCAAACTTGACTTTGCCTTCTCTTGACTTGTTTAGCTTTGATAATTTACTCTTGTCTCCTATCATGTGTGAAGTACATCCACTATCAAGGATCCATTGCTTATCCTTGTAGTTAGTATTTAGTGCAATTTCAACTATATTAGCCACCTCCCTTTTAGCTTTATATTCCTTCTTTTGAACTGGCTGGAAGATAGCTTTCTCCATTTTCTTAGCTTTAACTATACCAATTGTTTTTACTGTGCCATAGAGTGTCTTCTCTTGCTCAGGGAGAAGTGTCATGCATCTCTTGGCATTATGGCCATCCTACCCGCACCTTTCACATTGTTCCAAGACAGCAACCTTGAAACTACCTCTTCTTGGGTCTAATCACAGCTTGTTTTCTTTTGTTCATTACTTGCTATGTAGGAAAGGTTGTTGGCTTCTTCACTTGTGTGGCTTTCATTTCAACCACCTTCTTCTCCTTCTTTTGTTCAGCCATTACCCTCGACTGGTTGACTTTCTTTTCTTTCTAAGACATAGCAGCTATGGGCTGCTGTTCTTTAACCATATACATCATTTTTTACCCTAACTTTAGTTTGATAATTGTCTTCTCTTCTTTAGTTATCTTCTCCTAAGTCATAGCCTTCTCTTTCAACTTCTATGGCAAAGTCTCATTCTCTTTAGTCAGTGCATCATCAGATTGCTGCAATTTCTCTTCATTCTTCTTAGCGTCAGATTGCTGCACTTTCTCTTCATTCTTCTTTTCTCTTATAGAGCTTGTTTCTCCTACCATTTCAAACTTTTACAAGTTTTCCTCACTCTTTTTGAGTTATTGCTGAAGTCTCAGCAACTCTATCTCCATTTCTTCAATTATTGAAGTCTTTGAGCCACGTTTCATAGTAAGGTCTTCACATATTTTGATCTGTTCTTCAAATCTTCTGTTCAAGTCAATATGTTCAGCCCTTATTTCATCCTTTTGACTTTCTACTTCCTCAATCTTTGCTTCAACTTATTTTATATAGGCCTTTAACCTTCTTATGGTTCTACCCCTTCTAATTATCTCATTTGAAGTTGCTTCTATCTCAGCTTCAAGATATGGTTCTTCTTCATCAATCTCCTTTTCCTCCTCAGAAATTGAACTACCATATTGAGTTGATGCCATAAATGCATGCTCATCTGATATGTCTATATGTTCCTCCTCATCAACTTCTTTTATCTAACTCACATAACTCTTGAATAAGCCTCTCTTCTTCTTCTATGGGTTGGCAGTCTACTTGCTAGACTTCTTTGATTTAAATGATGGTCTTCTCAATTTTGAATTCTGCTCATCATCACCATCCGCATCTTCATCATCAAGTTTCACTTTGCACTGAGAAGAAAAGTGTCCAGTTTGCCCACAACAATAACATCTAAAGGATAACTGTCATTTTCCCTTCTTAGAACCTTTTTTGAACTTCCTTGTGAAGTATGCCAACACTTTACCATCACTTTCTTCCTCCTCCTGATCATTATCCTCATTGGATGCTTCTTCCTCTTCTTTTATCTTCAAGTGTTTCATAACTTTGAAAGCTACCTCCTTTGATACCTTTGACATTAAGGAGCTCTCAGTTCACTTTATTCTCATCTCTTATGCAATGAGATTGTACTGGAGTTCATGCAGAGACGTAGAATTAAGATCTCTACTCTCCTCTATGGCTGCCACATTTGAGGCAACCTCTAAGGTAGAATTCTTAGAATTTTCTTCACAATAGATGAGTCCCTCTTATTCTTCCCATGACTTCTAAGATTGTTTATAGCATCAATAACCTTGGTGAAGACTCTTAGACTATCTCATTTTTTTGTATTTGAGAGATTCATATCTCTCCTTGAACACTTGAAGCTTGGCCTCCTTCATTCTATCATCACCTTATAGACTTTCTGCAATTTGTCCCATATCTCCTTAACAGATTTGTAGTCCATAAGTTTAGCATACTCAACATCTGTCAATGCTGAAATGATGACATTTGAGGCCTTCCCATTTATCTTAAACTGCCTTAATTCTTCTGGGTTGGATCTTTACCTTCTTGTGGAGCCACAAAACCCTCTTGTATGGATTTCACCACATTTATGCCCATGGTTGTAAATACCACCTGCATTCTCGCTCTCCATATATGATAGTTGGTTCCATGAAAGATTGGAACCTTCTTGCTGTAAGTAGTGCTAGTGCTTGTACCAGCATCCATTTCTTAGTATGTTGAACAAGTTAAAGTCACCTACTAATCACAATAGTCCCCAAAGTCACCTTTCAGACACCTTGTCTATTAGACAAATCGAATGTCCTTGATTAGGTCTTCTTTAGGTTATGGGTTCGGTGATACTTTAGCTATGTTTACAACTCATTCAAAACACAGAATGTAAATCAAAGTAAGGGCATAAGAGATTTATGCGGTTTCGTCAATGTGACGTACGTCCACAGTGGTAGGGACTCTTCTTTTACTGAGACAATCCACTATACTTGAGAATACCAGTGTGATAATCTTGATGTTCACGATGTAGTTACAATGGATGTCTTAATCCTCTGTTCCTTTCAATATTGCAAATATAAAGCAAGTATAATACGAAGAGTGTCACTTACTGTGTCTACCCTTCTTCTAATTTGTCTTGCCTCTGTTGAATTGAATAGGCTGCTTCACTACCGCTTAGAAGTCCACCATAATACTTTTTTACGTCTCTTGAAGGAATCTGGAAATACATTGAGCTCTTTCCAATACTTCACCGAATTCCTTTTTTAGGTTGTTTCACACAACTCCTGCTTTCACTGTCTCACAGCTTCACGGCTTGCACTCACGCTTTTGGTCTGCCATTTCACGTCTCACGGCCTGCCTCATGCTTCTGATCAGTCACGCTGTTGCATGTTTTGGTCTCACACCCATGCACGTCCTAGTCGCACGTTTCAGATCTAGATTTAAAGGATTTTGCTGGAGTGATGGTAAGTATGGGCACAAGGTTAATGTTTAATGGAGTAATGGGTTAATAATAAATAGCTATTAGAGCTTATTCATTCAGACGTCTGTGGGCCTATGAGACAAAGATCGATAAAAGGTGATAGGTGCTTTATCTCCTTCATTAATGATTTTACAAGAATGGTTTGCATTATGTTCTTGAAACACAAGTTAGAGGCTCTTAATAATTTCAGGAGCTACAGAAGGTTGGCTGAAAATCAGTTAGGGGGAAAAATTAAAAGGCTCAAGATGGACAATAAGACAAAATACACATGCTAGTACCTACATACCTCAATAAAATAGAGTGGTCAAAAGGAAGAATAGAAGCCCATTGGATATGGCAAGAACCATGTTGACTAACCATGGTACTTCACATGGCTACTGGAGAGAAGCTATCACCATTGCAACTCAAATTCAAAACAAATACCTGATGAGTCCACATATAGAAAAGACACCCTATGAGCTATGAAATGGAAAAAAGCTAAGTGTAAAACACTTTAAAGTGTTTGGAAGCCAAAACCTCATTAAAATCAAAGGCAAGCATCTCAACAAATTTGATGGGAAGGTTGATGAAGGCATATTCTTAGGATATGTACCAAATGGAAGAGGCTTCAAATGCTACAACAAAAGGTTGCTGAAAATGGTGGACTACTTTGAAGTTAAAGTGATTAAAGATGGTTCTATAATGCAATCACAACATGAGGAAGCTAAAGATGTCATGTATGACAACTGAAAAGAATTTGAAAGTGATGAATCATAGGGTATTCAGTATGAGGAAGATGTTGATTCTTAAGTTATAAGTGATGAAGAAGTATAATCAAGGCATTCCCAAACTCATAAAAGAGTCAGAGCTGAAGTTGTCGCTAAGAACATTATTGGTAGTAAAGAGGACTCTATATAGACTAGGAGAAGACTAAAAGGTGGTCAACAAACCTCATTGATCTTTGAGGTTGAATCCGAGTTAGTGGAAGAAGCATTAAAGTACAAGGAATAAGTATGTGCTATAAATAAAGAGCTTAATCAAATTGAAAAGAATAACACTTGGTGTTTAGTACCTAGACCTAAAGGGAAAAACATCATTGGAATCAAGTAGGTTTTCAGAAATAAGCTCAATGACAAAGGTAAGGTGGTAAGAAATAAGGTAAGACTTGTTTACAAAGGCTACTCACAAGTAGAAGGTGTTTGGCAAAATGGTTGATCAAAAGGAATACATAAAGTTGATTGGAAATCTACTGTATTTAAGAGCATCAAGACCTGACCTTGTTTTTGCTGTAACACTTTATGCCAAATTTCAAAGTGAGCCCTAGGAATCTTATCTCATTGCTACTAAGAGATTATGAGATATGTGAAGGGCACAACAAATTATGGGCTGCTTTATGATAGAAGTGGACAACTTAATTTGTCTAGGTATACAAATGCTAATTAGGCTAGAAATTGTGATTACAAAAGGTCAAAGTTAGGTGTTGCATTTTATTTGGGCAGTAAATATGTTTCATGGCATAACAAGAAGCAAAATTTAATGACTCTAACTGCTACAAAGGCTGAATATATGATGGCTATGCAAGCTTGTACTCAACTACTATTGATGAAACAACAGCTTGACAATATGAAGATGAATGTGTAGTTGCCATTACTAATTGGTTATGATAACCAAAATGCCATCAATTTATTAAAGAATCTTGTCCAACACTCCAAATCTAAACATATTGAAATCAAGTACCACTTCAGTAAAGAAAAAATGGAGAAAAATGAAGTAAAGCTAGAGTATGTTCCTCCTACAAAGCAAGTTACAGACATATTCACCAAACTTCTATCAAGAGAGATGTTTCAGAAGTTAAGGCTAACCTTATGTGTTTAGTTAACCCCTTGAAGTATAGGTATGCCTTTAACCCTTCTCCCTTTCCCTCTTCTATCATTCTTTGGATTTATTATCAAATAAAGAGATCTTTTACATAAATCCAAAGAGAGTATACATTGATCAAAAGGAGGAATAACTTAATGAATAATAATAAATCCAAAGGGGAGAAATTGTTAAGGGGAAAAAGCAAAAGAAAAAGGGAGTTTGTTTCAATTGGAATCATGCCCACAAATAAAAGGGAGATGCATGTTTTAAGGGGAGCTGTGAATGTTAAAAGTTGTTATTTGTTACTGATTGTTGGATTTAATATGTTGCCAATAAATCTAAAGGGGGAGATTATTAAGCTTATCTTTGATGACTAATGTTGGATTTGTTGTCAACAGCATCTCATATAGTTATTTTTGTTGATTTGATGTTTTAAATGTCATTGAGATGTAGAGAAGTTATTGTTCAAAACCATTGATGGCAGGTTAACTCTGAAGTTAATAAGTCAATGTTGACCATTGACCCTAAATTTTAGGAGTCAAGACTAACCATTAACCCTTGACCATTGACCCTAAACTTTAGGAATCAAATTTGGTCATTGATTGTAGGACAACCTTTGGGAATCAATGTTGACCTTGATGATTAAGTAACCCTAAATCTTAAAGCTTATAAATAGATCCATGCATCTTTCAAGATAGGGGTATGCTACAAAAGAGAGACCAACTAGCTATAAATAGAGAATGACAAAGAGATAATTAGCCACCAAAAAAAGAGTGACTGATTAAGAGTGTAGCACCAAGGATAGGTGCAATCAGCCAAAAGAGATACGGCACCAACGAAAGGTGTAGTCGGCATAGAGATGACAATAGTTACTAAAGAAGGAGGCAGCCACGCTAACTAAAAGAGGAGTTGTAGTAACTAGTAGCCTTACCAAAGGGAGAAGAAAGTAGTAGCTAGCCAAACCAAAGGGAGAAGAAGAAAGCAACAACTGATCAAACCAAAGGGAGGAGAAGAAGGCATATATTAGTCATACCAAACCAAAGGAAATGTACAGTAGACACACCAAACCAAAAAAGAACATGTAGCAACCAATCAACCACCTAAGGAAGAAGTTATAGCAACTAATCAAGGAGAGGTGTAATAGCTGGCAAACTAATCAAGGAAAGGTGTAGTAGCTAACAAACCAATAAAAGAGAAGGTGCAACAAACACCCAAAGGAAAAGGTGTAGCAGCCACCAAAAAGGGAGAAAGCAGCTTCCAGCATAACCGACAATTGCAACAGCAAGCACAACCAACGCAACAATCAACAGTAAGTGAATCACAACCAACAGCTTGCAAAACTGATAATAGGTAAATCATAACTAATAACTTGTAAAAATGGCAGTAAGGCAGGTAGCACCAACAACAAGAGGAGAAAACTTGCCCTAATAGTAGGGCAGCACTAGCAACAGGAGGAGGAGAAGACTTGCCCCTGTAGTAAGGTAGGCAGCACCAATAGCAGAAGGAGAAAACTTATCCCAGCAACAGGATAGGCAACACTAATAGGGGAAGAGAACCTGCCAAGGCAGTAGGTGAGGTAACACTTGCAGCAAAGGAAGGAAAAGATCCACATTATGCACTAGTAGCCTATGCACATTGAGTGATCTTTCTCAGGAAAGTGTTAGTCACAAACCTTTTGATAAATTTGTTGAAAAAGAGTAGGATACACTTAAAGTGATGAGGAGATCAACACTTTAATCAATAGATCATTGTAAATGGTTGAGGAGTGATCCTTCCACAACATCAGCTACATCCCTTAATAACAAGAGTGGATTGTGTGATTTAGGAGTGATCTTATCATATTGTGGACGTAACTCACACATTGTGGGTAAACTATATAAAAATTGTCTTATGTTCTTGGGTGCTTGTGTTTGATTGATATTCATACAGTTGCTCTCACATAAAGAAGAAAGATAAAAATTAGATCATCGACTCTAACAAGTTACAAAGGTTAATCCGAAAAGATTTGTAAAAAGTGAGCATCTCACACTAATTCACCTTCTCCCCCTTCTCCCCCTCTCAGTATGATACCTAAAATGGTCCTTATCAGAGACTAAAAATGAAGCATAATTATTATATGAATGTTATGAAAAATTAGTGAGATAAAGTAAATGTGCAATATATTTAGGATACACATAATACTTATTTTATTTTTCTTAATAATGTTACTCCACTTAAAAGTTTGAAATAAATGGAGTAACAAATCGATTAATAAATTACTAGAATTATTAAAAATGTTATGCCAATTAGAGAGACATTTCCAAATTTTTATTATAAGGCCAAAACTATGTAGGATTTAGTTTAGGATATCATTTCATCTATGCTTGTAATTATAATTATCCTTTATTTTGGAAGACTCTAAAAATAAAGAAGAATATCCAATGTGTGGTAAATCTAGATGAAAGGTAAATGATGGCAAAGGAAAAAAGATTTCATAGAAAACATTACACTATTTTCCATTAAAATTAATATTTCAAAGATTGTTCATGTTTAGAAAAACTACATATGACAAGTGGCACAAGGATAAGGAAGTTATTAATCATAAAGTCTTAAGACTCCTAATTGACTCTAAAGCTTAGCAAATTTTGGCAAGGGATATCTTTGGTTTACATAGAAGTCTCATCAAGTGAGACTTAGCCTAGTTATCAATAGTTTTATCAATAAGTAGATTACATTATACGTTAGTATGCCAATTTCAGCATTGGTTTACGGAGAAGGTCCAGAAAACCAATTTTGGAGCTCTGCATTCAATGCTTCTTCACTCATGTTAGTTTTACTGATTGTCTTTCTTCTTGGCAGGCGACTTCTTTCCTTAGCCTTCTTTTATTTTACTAGCAGGTGTAGCAAATGTGAGAGGGCTTGTGTCACTTACACAGCCTAAAACATAATTAAGGAATTCACATTACCCCTAAATGGATAGACTCTAAAATGATGTAAGATGTTTCAATTCAAGTCAGCTAATTACCTCGGATTAATCTACCTTTTCAGCCATACATGACTTTTTGTTGTGGCCATGATTTCCACAATTCCTACACTTCTATATCCGGCCTTTCCTTGACAGTTTGAATGTTTGGGACCACTGCTGTGACACTTCCTTTGGTTCGTCTTTATCTTTTTTCCTAACCTTTTTTGGCCTCCCAGGCAGGATACGCACTACAGGTGGGACCAATTCCCCATTTTCAGTTCTAGGCTAGCAAATTTTCCCTCTCATGGCTCTACTACGGATTTCTGATGTACAATTAGGTATACATCTTTAAGACATATTGAAGATATTTGAGATTGTAATGGCAACTTGGCGTTAAAAATAACACAAATTGCATGCTGGCATAGGATTCCACTCAAGTCCCATGCTCTGCAAGTGCACTGCCTGCTGTTGCTTGAAGAAAGAGCACTCGAGCACTAGTTTCTTCCATTGTTCAACTATTTTCGTAAGCAAGGGTCCAAAGTGTCCATATCATTTTCTCATATTCTCCCTCTGTCGAATAAATTGTGTCATGATTGTTATTATGATCTCTTCAAGCATGCTTATTATTGGCTTTCTTCTTGCGGCTAAAATCCAATCATTGAATGTTATGCACATTGGCGAATTTATCAATTGCCCAATGAAGTCCAAGAATAGCGAAGGTTGTATGAATTTTATATTTTCCCCAACTCAAAATTTTTTTTTGCCCCCATAAAATTGCAAATTTATCTCTTAAAAGTTTCACAAATATTTTCTTAACCACGTAAAATATTTATTTATTTTCTTACATTTTTTAATTAAATTTCAAAATAAATCTTTCACTTATGAAATTGAGATTGATTTTTTTTTTTTTTGAGCAAATGTAGAAATGACGATAACATTCCATAATATAACTTTTACATAGTCTATCTCAAAATTAAAAGTAATTAATCAATATTTTGAGTAAAATTTTAATAATTTAAGAAAATAGTCTTGGGAATTAAAGTATAGTAGTCGAACTACTGCTACTTTTTCTAATATATTTAAATTTTATGCTCTTATATGTGTATAGGGATATCATTTAGCATATTTTCATATAACTTATTAGTGTACAGCATTTTTTTTTTTTTTTTACATAATTATGACTCTCTTTTCAAAATATAGATTTAGATGTATATTGTCCCCACTGAGAAAAATTGTTAGATCCGTCCATGGTTTCGCATATATTGTTGTTAACATAATCACAAAGAGTTTTAATTCTAATAAATGTTTTATATCAAGTTTAGGGAAGGTCAATGAGTAAGTTTGTGACAGGACCTGGTGCAAGTCTATCAAGTATTTTCATTTGCAACTCTAAATCCCATACATAGTTGCCCCAAAGCTAATGTCGCAGAACATTGCCTCTCTACCTCTTCTACTAACTCATAAACATATGGCAGGTACACATTCGATGCTCATCCCGTGGAAGAACTTCACCAGCAACTTTCAACAGACCTTGAGTTTTAACAAAATATTAATGTTTCAAAGCCCTCAAATGCAAAAGAAAGCTTGTTTATGATTGCAAATAATAAAACATATAAATGCAAACGATCAACAGAACCACAATTAATATGGAGGCAGAGTTACCATTTGTTCGTCAGAAACTGTTGCATGGGTCGATTTTGTCTAACAGTTGATTTTTGCCTTGATAAAAAGATATATGGAGGGAACGATTCTCCAAAAAATATTTGATTGTGGTAATAGATCAGTCAAAGATGAAAAATATAAAGATAGATAGATACACAGTGTAACTAGAGAGGAAAAAAAAAAGGAAAAGAAAGAGAGAGAGAGAGAGATAAAAAAGAAAAAAAAGAATTGATAAAGATGGTAACAAGGAGGAATCAAAGAAGAGAGGGGCAGAGATCTTGGGAGATGAGAAGAGAGAGACTTGACGTGAAAGAGGAGAAGTTAAAGTAAGTGATTTTGACTTACTATGTGGGCATTGAAAGCTTACTCGCATAAGTCACATTTGCCACTACTTATGCATTATCTCAATACTTAATGTTCAAATTAATATTTTGCTGGTTACTAACTCATTTGCGTCTCTTTTTCACGTATGTCTTTTCGTATATATATATATATATGTCTTGTTAGTTGCTCAAATTTGAACAATCAAAAAAATTATTTGATTAAATTTGGATAATCGAAAAATTATTGACCTAATGGTAATTTATATGAAAAGACAAACGTGAAAATTCTTATGGCCCTTTTTATCTTTCTCATTTAACTTTGCATTTTAGAAGCTTCAATGTTGTGATACACCAATTTTATGGGGGCACTGTTCCATTATTGATGCAGCAAGGGCTAAGAACTACGAATTAAACTATTGTCTAGTGGAAGCATGAAGAGAATCAAACAATACGCTCAACAAGGAATTTGAGGAGAAAGGAGAAGCACCAATATATTCGATCATCTACCTCCAAAGATAACTTAATTCGGATGCCGATCATGCTTCAAAAGAAAGCTAAAAGGGGGGGTCCACGCCCCAAAAGCCTCATTGAAAACCACAAAATTTTAATTGCCTAAATGACTCTTCTATTCTTTGCTTGCCTTGGGTACTGCATGTTGGATCGTATGCCTTTTAGGCCTTACCACAAGCCGGTGGAAGCAAAGAGAGATCCGTCAACAAAGTTAAAGGTTACTGGATGTGGAAATGGAATAAGTTAAAAAGAATTTGCTTTGATAAGTATCTTTTACCATGTGATGCAACGGGGAGGATGACACAACATGTTATTACCATTGGACCATAATGGCATGCCAAATTAACTAACCAGGCAGTAAAATAAAATTATAGGATTTTATTCAAAATAATAATTTTTATTTTTATTTTTTTTAAAAAAAGTGTTTATAGCATTTTGACTTTAGATGTATGGGCACGACTTCATTTAAAAGTCCCTTGAGTCCAAATTACGCAATAAGATAATACTCTTTTATTTTGTAATTAAATTCCTTCTCATATATGCATCCTATCGGACTTGGAAAATTCTAAATAATAAACTAAAGCTCTTTAATTGCTGGAATGTGTCCCTAAAACAGGATCAATTCAGTTGATTGTACTTTATTTTAACAAATCATAACTTACCTAGAGATGTTTCATGTCTCCATTCATGTGGAATGTAGGGCAATTTTGTCAATTTCTAAGTCTAGCAAATTTAAAGTTTCTTACTAAGTAAGTAGTATGATCGATTTAGCCTTATCCTGAACAAAGTACATGCATACATCAATCAAATAGAGCAACAGTGCTGAGCATTTTGAATTCTTTAACATTTTCAGGGACATAAATAAAGAAAAGCATCGCTAACCATATTAAAAGAGAAAAAAGCCGAAGAAGGTGCCGCCATAGCAAGAAAAGAAGCGCCTTATAAAAAAAGATAAACATATTGCAGCTGAAACGTAGAAAGATAAGAAGGGAAAGTGCCACTAGAGCTCAGTCAGCGGTGCAAGTGCGGCAACCGGACAAACAACTTAGAGAAAATATCGAACTGCAGCTTAAGTCATCATGTATCGATTCAGCAACACGGTTATTGGTTTCCTGAATCTGTTCACCCTCTTGGCATCGATACCAATAATTGGAGCAGGCTTATGGATGGCAAGGAACAAGACTAGCTGTGAAAGTTTTCTCCAAACCCCACTTCTGGTTGTGGGTTTTGTTGTGCTCGTAATTTCACTGGCTGGCTTCATCGGGGCTTGCTTTCATGTGGCGTGGGCACTTTGGGTCTACTTGGTGGTCATGCTGTTCCTTATTGCAACCTTAATGGGCCTGACAGTCTTCGGATTAGTTGTCACCAGCCAAGGAGGTGGTGAGGCAGTGCCTGGCAGAGTGTATAAAGAATACAAGCTTCAAGATTATTCTCCTTGGTTAAGGACCAGAATTGAGGATCCTGAATATTGGAGTACAATCAGGAACTGCATATTGGGTTCCAAAGCCTGTTCCAAGCTTGCCTCTTGGACTCCTTACGATTATCTTGTCAAAGACATGTCTCCCATACAGGTAACTCCGTTCTCTCGAGTGCTACTTTAGCATCTTAAATAGGTAATTTTATTTTCTTGTTCTGATTTAATTTTTAGGAAGACACCATGAGACACACACACACACACACATATTTGAGGTGGTTTTTAAGTTGTAAAGCTTGATTGAATTGTGATGATAAAATTGCGGTGCATGCAGTCTGGATGTTGCAAGCCACCAACGTCGTGCAATTACAACATGGCAACAACAGTGGTAACTCAAGACCCGGATTGTAACCGGTGGAACAACGCCCCAAACCTGTTATGCTATGAGTGCGATTCTTGCAAAGCTGGAGTACTGGAAGAAGTGAAAAGGGATTGGCACAAGCTGTCGGTTCTCAATATTGTGATCCTTGTGTTTCTCATTGGGATTTATTCAATTGGATGCTGCGCTTTCCGTAATGCAAGAAGGGCCGAAACCGATTACCCCTACGGAGAGAACCGGATGACCAAAATCAGACCCAGATGGGATTACTACTGGTGAGTAAATCAGTCATGACATGACATCCTTGGCCTTTCTGATTTATATACTTAAATTAAAGTTAAAAAGTATAAATTTTTGGGAAGGAAAATCTGCCCTCTGTATGCGCTCTAATCGTCGCCCTCAATATTTCTTCTTTTTGGTTAATTAATTATGGGACTGGAACTCCAGATATATATATATATATATGCCCTGTTGGAAATGACTAATTCTGTTAGAACTAAACTTCATTGGTATCGCACTTAATATTTTAGACTTAAAACAAAGATCAAAGCTTTCAAAGTTAAAATTTATCTCAACAAAATGTTTCAAAAGACAAAACTTTTTAGGACCCGTTACAAAAGCCGAGTTTAAATGGAGTATGAGTTTTTCGGGCAAATCATATTTATTTTATTTTTGGAAAAAAAAGTATACATATAATATATATATATATATATATATACTCGAGACCCATCCTATGATTCTCCCTCTCCTCGTCATTGATCCGCCTCCCAACCCGGTCCACTTAAACTTTTTCCAACTTTTTAAGTAGGTGTTTAGAGCTAGTTAATCTTCTCTAATCGCTTTTCAATGAGATAGGCTGATCCTATACAAAGCTCGTTCCTCTCTCTCTCTCTCTCTATCTGTGGTCTACGGTAAGCAATGCGTTTTACTTTTGGTACAGGTGGAGATGGTTGCGAGACCAGAGAGAGCGGCTTTACTAGCTCCGTCCTCTCTCTAGCTGAAAACCGAGAAGCCCCAACCGTCCTCTCAAAGTCTCCCCGTCGATGCCTGCCTGAGTTATTCTGTGGTCAAAAGATGGGACAATTGAGTTGGTTTTCAAGATGCATTGGGCATCGGGGGGCGTATCGGAAGTTTCAAAGAATCTGTGCCTTTTTCTTTACCGTCGTTTTACAGAGTCTGCTTTGCCCCACCACCCCTTTTTTTGTTTTTGTTCTCTTTTTTTTTTTTTGTTTTCCTTTTTCGCACAAAGATTGTTCTTAGTTAACTTTGTTTCCTTAGGTCATGCCGCTACCTTGTCTTTCTTTCTTTACTCCCTGTTGTTGTTGTTTTTTTTTTTTTTTTTTTTGGTTTTAGCTTTACTGCCTTTCGATACAAGCAAGTTGAGCCTTTAAATACATAAAGTGTGCGCAGGTGCAACTTTATGACATGGTGAGCCACTGGTTTGAATGATGCGATTATTTCTGTGAAAATTGTTATTTTCACTTATTTAAAATATAAATTAATTTAATTTAATTTTAAATATAAATAAAAAATTAAATGAAGTTTGATTAACATAAAAAAAAATAATACCATAGATTTATATAGTATAAAATTATTGATATGCTATATTTAAAAAAATACAAGAAAAAATAGTAAATATTCTTTTTTTTTTTTTTTTTTAAGTTCCGTGTATGAAAGAGTTAACCGCGACCTTTGTTGCAATGGTCATCCTTTAGGTGGGTGTTCGAACTCCTCTAGTGGCAAATGTGGTGTCTTGCCTCTAATGATCAATGGATTATTATCAATTTGTGGTATCTAGAAAAATTGAAGAAAAAAATTATTTCCTTTATCTGTTACGATGATTCCATAAATTTGCATTCTTCTATCAACTAACACAATATTTTGCCATGATATAATTATTATAATAATTTTACAAATTAGTATGTTTCTGCCAACTGGTATATCTTGTTATAATTTGATGAATTTGATACTATTCAATTTATGTGATTTTATCTTGTATATTTTTAATGATTTGCACTTCAATTGCTCTCCATTTTATACTCTTATATTATGTAACAACTTGTATAGAAGACTACGATGTAATTATATTCAAATAAATTAGAATTCACATTTTATATATTCACGTTCTCTATATCAAAGCATGGTTGATATAAAATCCTAACTCTCTTTAAAGTCAACTTGTCTTTAATAGCATCCATCATTTGAATTCTTATCAATTATTTGAATCTTCATTGCTGCTCACAAATGTCCTCTAATGTTGAAAGTTCTTCAATCTTTAAATGAAATGTGAATTCAATAGGCTCCCTGCTAATCTCATATAGATGCTACCACTTAAGTTCTCCATTGTCTTAAAGCTAACCTTGACTTCAATATTCTTATATCATTGTCCAATTCCTTTTAGCTTAGTGCCTATTGTCATGTTGATTAGGCTAGTTGTATAACAACCCATCAATTAATCACAGGTTACTATACTTTTCTTGGTGCTAATCTTATTTCTTAGCATAACAAGAAGCAAACCATTATTTTTCATTTCATTATTGAAGTTGAATATTGCTCAATAACATTCACTACTTGTGAATTAATTCGACTCAAAATTTTACTCATTGATTTGGGCATTAGATATTCTCAACTAACGACTTTTTATTATGATAATTAAGTTGCATTTTACATTATGACTAATCTAGTATTTAATGAGTGTACAAATCACATTAAAATTGATTGTCATATGGTTCCTAAGAAATTACTAGCTAGCATAATTCAAATTGGATTTGTCAACAATGACCATCAACTAGTTAACATTTTCATTAAGGCTTTAGGCCATTCTAAATTCTTCTTTAAGGAGTAAGTTGGGTGTTACAAATCTCCACTCACCAACTTGACAAAGATTATTAAAGTGATTATACAAACTTATATGCTTCCACCAACAAGCATAATATCTTACCATAATTTGATTATTATAATGATTTTGGAAATTTACATGTTTTTGCCAATTAATATAATATCTTGTTATAATAGATGTGATCATCTCTAATTAAGATGATTTGATCTTGCATATTTTTAGTGATTTACATCTTAATTTTTCACCAATTTATATTCTTATCTTATATAATAAATTGTACAAAAGACTATAGTTTTATGTGTGTGTGTGTGTGTGTGTATAAATATATCCTTTTTGTATCTAGATCATTTGGTTGGAAACCCAGAAGCTATCCCTTAAAAAACCTCTCTAAGTTCCCTCTCTCTCTCTATATATAAACTATCCTTGTAAAATATCTTCCATCAATTCAATAAAATTTCTTCCTTTACTATTTGTAACTTTATTCTCTCTTTGTGCATGTGTTTGACTCTCTCTTGTATTCTCTCTGTGTGTGTAACAATTTGGCGTGTCTTACTAGTATTAGAACCTAGGTTTTCTCACTCTCTATCTTACACTCTTTCATGTTCTCTTTGTCTCTCTGTGTGTGTTGATTTAGCCTGTCTCATTAGTATCAGAGCCTAAAAGGGAGGAGTGAGTTACATCAGGTATTTGTTTTTCATCTACTTCTGTCAGTTTAGATTTTCTTCAGGTTTTAAAAATTTTCTTATTATTTATGAGTGTTCTTATCTTGGAGGATTTAGGATTTTACCCTATGTATTGAAGGCATTTGTGTTCCTTACTTTAGCTCCTTGGATTGTAGAAAGTAGCCTATCACTATTTCTAATTTTTGAAAAAATAAACATAGTCTTTTAGAAAACAACTTCCTGTTCGTCTTCTTCTATCTTTGAAAAGTCTTCTTTTCCCTCTTCTTTTCCTTTTTCATTTTCTTCTTCTTCAAAGATTAATAGTGAATAAATCACTATTGAAAACTTTCAAAAGGAGATTGATGTTTGGAAAATTCCTAAGATTCATAAAAACCAAATTTATGAAAAATCAAAACTTGATTTTATGAAAACCAAATTTACAATTAAAACAGAAGAAAAAGACATTTAACTTTCCAAACCTTTTGAAACCATTCATCTTCTTTCTTTAAAAACTCTTCAAAATCATCGTGAAAAATGCTCTAAATACATTAATATTGAACTGGTTCAAGTTGGAATAATACCTTTTACAAAAGAAGGTTTGAATATTTCCATACTTGTTGTCTTCTAAGATGTCATATTTCTCAAGTATGAAGATTTATTGTTAACCACTGTAGAGTCAAGTCTCTATAATGGTCTACTATCCTTCAATTGTTTTCTAAACCTCATAATTTTTTTGAAAGACAAAAATGTTTTGCAAAGTATTGTATTGCAAATCAAAACCCATAATTATAGAATGCTAGAAGGATTGATTTTAGTATCCTTGATTTACAAAATTTCTTACAAAGCCATGTCATCTGCATTTACATAAAAAATAAGGTGTTCTTTCTAAAAAGAGAAATCCATCTTTTGCAAACTAATTTATTTCGTTTTAATACTGTAATTTTGAGATTAATTTAGTGGAAAGATATCACCTTACCAGAAGATTGGATCTTTGAAAATGTCACAAACCTTGAGCCACCACCTTAAGTAGAGCCAAACATTGATCTTATCAAAGTCTAGCAAAATTGAGATGGAAAGGTTACCCTAACCTTTAACAAGAGATCTCAAAACTTGAGATTCTCTAATAACTCTTCCATCTCTTCAACTATAAATTTGAGATAGGCATCCAACCCCTCCTTAGTCATAAATCCACCTTACAAAAATCAATTACTAAGATTTTCAACCTCAAATATCACAAATACATCTTTCCAAAATGTTGACAACCAAACAAACAACCCACGTCCAAAATACCATAACCAGGAAAACCTATTAGCACTAAACTCACCCGCAACATCTAAAATCACCAAAAATCTCACGCATGAATTATATGTGTTAAAAAAGGATTTTCATGTTAATAAAAAACTTTTACATGATGATTTATATGTAGAACATAATTCCATAAAGAAAATATGGTTTTTCAAAAACTTTTTAAAAAAATTACAAAGACGTACAAAACCAATTTTATGATTTTGTGCATTAGCATAAAATTCATATTCTCTTCTTTGATTATTTTGAATTGTATACATATGAAAACTGCATTACATATTCATTTTGTAAAACATCTAATCATGTTATGCAAAAACATAAAGTAAGGGAATGGATTACTTCAAATGACAGAGTTATAGAAGTCGAACATCCTTTACTTAGGCAACTCAAGGTTAATCACCAACAAAACTTAGTTGACCTAACCCCTTACAAAGTTCCTCAAAAGGATGATAATCTCAAAAAGCTTTCTAAGATTATCATCCAACAAAACAACCTTTCAAACACTTATTTACACATCCTTGGAAATTAGCTTAGATGAATAGAAAAATAGATTAAGAAAACTGGTGTCCAAGTTACCATAAAAAATCTTAACCAAAAACCCCTCAAACAACTTGTTTTCAAACCATATTAGGTTTCAAAACTATCTCCAAACCTAATAAATGATGCCTTTGCTGAAGCCATCAAAGTCTCCCTGAAAAACTTGAAACCATCTTTATTAAGCAAAAGCTCAAAAGAGGTAAGTGCCCTTAATCAAGTATCAAATGAAGGTTCCCAAAACTTAGAGTCTCCAAAGATAAACAAATTGATTTGGCCAAAACCTATATCAAGTTTGATTTCTCCAGACATAGATATAGAAAACAAACCAAACACCTATACCTAATACAAGTTCAATGCCTCTTCCATTTGCAAATGGAACATTGATGACATGTCTTAATATAACATCCTTATTCTTTTACAGTAAATGACTATAGATGTTAACGCTTACAAAATCTAAAACAAAGTTTCTAACAAAATCATCATTGAGCATCTCATTGTAAGATTTTTAGGATAGGTCAAAGGAAGGTGGGATTTTTACCATATCAATGAGAAAAAATCAGAAATTCTCAATGCGATCAAAACCATAAAAGAAAATATTCCTATCCTAGACTCGTTAGGTAACGCAATCGAAGATGTGGTAACTTGTCTCATTCTCACTATCTCTCTTTATTTCATTAGAGATCCTTCTCACCTTAAAGATAAAAATGCTAAATTACTTAGCAATCTCAAATGCCAAAAACTCTTTGAATTCCAAAACTACAAAACCACCTTTCTTACTAGAATTATAATTAGAAATAATTCTAACCAACTTTTTTGAAAAGAAAAGTTCTTGGCAGGTCTTTTTACTCTTTTAGGAGAAAGAGTAAGAAATACTCTAAGGCATGCTTATGGAGATCTTATCCCATATAATAGACTAACTTATGGATAATTGGTAAATTATATGCAAAAGGAAAGATTTAGAATCTATCAAGGAATGAAGCTCTAAAATCACCTAAAATTGGAACTCAAGTAATCTCGTTTTGAGGCAAGTATATTTTGTCAACAATTTGATTTAGGTTTTTCCAAGTCTTCTGGACCTTTGAAATCAAATAAAAAATCCTTTTCCAAACCTTTTAGAAGATTTTCAAAATCATGTGAATCTCCTTTTTACTTAAAACCAAAGAAAACAAGCCAAAAAAACCCATACAAAACCCTTTTTTTTTTTTTCCAAAAGTTTTGAAGATATAATCTGTTATTGGTGTGGGAAAAGAGGATACATTACAAAATATTGCAAAATTGCCAAAAAGCTGTAGGAATTAAACTTGGAAGAACAAACACTTCAAAAAATTCAAAAGCTATTTATTATTAACTCTAAATTTGAGTTTATATGTAGCACAAATTAAGAATCAAAATAAATGGATGAACTTTAAACATCTTCATTTGAAGTTAAGACTAATCCAAAACAAATAAGTATGCTTACTAAGGATCAAGAATTACAGCTTGATATTGTTAAGCATATTACTAACCTTTCCTTGCAAAAAGAATACCTTGAAAAACTTCTAAAAACTCTTGAAAACTACCCTAAAACACTTAAACATCTAAACCTTAGTAAAATTTTTTACAATCTTACTGAAATCCTTTTAAAACAAAAATAAAAAATCCTAAACCCAACTTTTCAAGACCTTTAAAAAGATTTCAAAACTCTCAAAATTAAATTCAAAGAGCTCAAAGAAAACTAGAGAAAGGGAGAGGAAGTCATATAATTTCTTCTTTCAAAACACTATAAAAACTCTAAACCTGATGAACCAAAATAACCAGAGGAATCCTAAAACCTTGAAAACATAGAAAAAATCCTAGAAGATTTTTTATTTGCCCTTAAGCAGGTAACTTTTAGGAAATACTTGAAAAAAAATTCTCATGTTTTTTCTAATAATTTTAAAATTGATACTATTGCTCTTTTTGACACTGCTACAAATTTAAATTGTATTAAACAAAGCATAGTACCAAAAAGGTTTAAAGAAAAAACAAATGAAAAATTATCTATTGCTAATAATTCCAAAATGGTAATTTCTAGCGAAACTACTACTTTTATTGAAAATTAGAATTTCAAAATCAAAAGTAGTTTTGTTCTTGCTGAAAATATACATTATATTGTTATTTTAGGGACTCATTTCATAAATTTGATAACTCCTTATTATGTTAATTATGATAGCATTTCTTTTAAAATAAACTCGCAAAACATTTTTTTTCCCATTTTTAGAAAAACAAAAACATGAAATGTTAATCTCTTAAAAGTTTATTCAGTTTATGAGAACAAGATTCATAGTTTAATATTTTCAAAACATTTTCAACTTTGCAAACTCCAAAACCAATTTTCTTCAAAGAAAATTAAAGAGGAATTACAAAACCATGTTTTCCAAAAATGACTTGAAAACTTTATAAATCTTTTGCAAACTAAATTTTGTTCAAACTTACCAAATGCATTCTAGGATTAGAAACAACACATAATTGACCTACCATATGAACCAAACTTTAATAAAAACCAAATTCCCTTAAAATATGTCCCTTTAGTCATCAAGAACAAATGTATAATCTATGTTTGTTTATTTATGTCTTGATATTAGGTATAATCTATGTTTATCTGTTTGTCTGTGTCTTGATATTTTTTTTTCATTTTTTATATTTTACTCTTTAATTTTCATTTTTACTTGTGTCTATCTTTTCTATTCTCCCAATGTTTATTGAAAAGTTTATAAAGTTTATTTCTAATATTGATTTTTTTGATTATGTTGAAAAATAAAACCTTATTAATGAGCTTCATACAATGTTTCCTTTTGAGCTAACAAATTTTTAGGAAAATATTAAAGGGGCATATCCTAAAGTGATTCATTGGATTAAACTAGATTATTACACTCATATACATTTTATTTATTTATTAATTTGACTTCTTACAAATCTTACTCCTATATTAGAATTTGAAGAGCTCGCATCCATGGACATTGATATGGATATAGACCTTAACCCACATACATGAAGACATTATCACATCAAAAAAGGATATTTTAGTCTACATTCAACATTTATATTTACAAATTATCTCTACCTAACTTTTTATTTCTATATATGGATAAAGCCCCGATACATCCTATTTGGCTATCCTACATACAATTTGGAAACCTTGCCAAGCCAATCCTAATAAAAGATACATACAAGAATTTCATCCTTGGCCTCCAAGAAATCTTAATCAACATAATAAAGCACTTAGTAATGCAGTTTAGAACCTACAGTCACCAAACTAAAAAAAGATCAAGGTTTGCAATGCTATTGTTGATCTTTTTTCAAAACATCTTTCACAAGACTTACATTTTTGCAATCATTATACAACTCTTATAAGACATTTTAGAAACATAATAGAAAAATTAGAAATTGCTGACCAAACATTGCAAGTCTATAGAATAGAAATAAAAAATATCTATGATAGATTAGATGATGCAGAGAACAGTCGACAATCCATAATATCTCTATTATATAAGTTTGACAAAGGAAAAGGAAAAATGAGAGAATTCCAGCTAGGCATTACATTTCCACTATATAAAAGGTTGGCAAAAGACTTGGCCATTCCAAGTTTTAAATTTTTTGATTCTTTGTAAAACACCATCCCAAAGATATTTTTCTTTGAAAAGATATACCTTGAAAGATTCCTACAAGTGATCTAAGACATGATCTATCATTTCCAACATCAACAATTTGACAACAGAATAAAAGAGATCTAACAGTTCTTCAGGGGCATCATGACAGATTAGATCTCAGTACTGGAAATAGCGGTTTCCACACATCACCTCTACGACACATCAAGGGCTTGCATCAAACAGTGCAAACTTGGTTATGACATAAAAAATTATAGCTATCAACTTCTTTTTAGCATCCACAAAGCACATGTGTATATAGGAAGAATCAAGTCCACACATTTTACATTAACAATTTTTGTCCAAACACTATTAGATTACGGATTGATAAGTGAAATTCTTTTCCTTGAAATCTGGTACACTAAAATGTTTGGAAGAAAATTGGCGATTATGACACTAAACCTAATAAGCCAAAGGCCAAAAACTAAGGTATTGGTAATTGTTGAATCAACTCCTCCAGAAATGGTTAAAGGCACTCTCATCTTAGCCCAACATCATTTCTATGTCAGACATGGAGAATGGATTCTAAACAAATCTTATCTAGCTTTGGAGATAGTATTGCTTTATCTAAACAAATCAAGATTGCCAGAGTCTGCATGGTTTGGGATTCTTTCCAACAGTGTCTTTGATTGTTCATTTTCCTCTTTAGGCTTGCTATGTTTACTTTGAGATGATAGGTGGACATAAGAAAGAGATTTTTACAAAAATACTTAAGATGTTGTCTTAAGCATAAAGATTATATTCTAAATAACCATTAAAAACCCTTTAGAGTCTTCTCTAAAAACTAATGCCTACTCCAAAAACTATAAAACCAAAAGTTAGACTAATACAATCTAAGAAAGACTCTTTTAAAAACCCACAAAATGTTGGCCTAACATAAGTAAGCCCACTATACCTCAAAACCCATAAATTCCAAAAAAACCAATTATCCCATAACTTGGATAGTTTAAGAAAACCTCTTTTAAAACCCACAAAAGCCAAAAATCCATAAAACTTTGAACTAAAACCTCCAAAAGGGCCAAGCCTATTTTAAAACCTAAAAAGGCCTAGCCAACTTAAAAACCCAATAACACTGAGAAAAAGACAAAATTCCTTTTGGTGAAAAAGCATATTCTCACCAAAGGAAATCATTACAAAAAGACAAAATAACTTTAAGTGAAAAAGCATATTTCCTTTGAAGGACCATCATCACAAAAAAACAAAATGTCTTTTGATGGAAAAACAAATTCTCTTTGAAAGACTATCATTACAAAAAGATAAAACTACTTTAAGTGGAAAGTAGATACCCTATCAATTCAAAAAGTTTCTTTTGATAAAGTGGATTCTACTTATTTGCTATTAGGTTAGAAGAAAACAAAACAACTAATGATAACTCCACTTTAAGAAGCTCCCTAAGCCTTTATTAAATGAAGCATTTAAGAAGAAGGAAGACATCTAGCTCAAACCCTTAATATCCCCAGAAATATCTCTCTTTTTGTACTCTTTCTTTGTGTATCTTCATTTGGTTTGGATCCCTTAGAAAACCCTTTTGTATTTTTTTCTTTGTGTGTTTCCATTTGGCTCAAACCCTTAGTATCCTTAAAAATATCTTGTTTTATATACTTTCTCTTTATGTGTATATATATATCTCTCTATGTAAGCTTCCCTTATAAAACATCCTTTATTAATTCAATAAAAGTTCTTTCTGTCTCTTCATTGCAACTGTGCCTATTCTCTCTCTTGTGTTCTCTTTATCTTTCCATGTGTGTTGATTCAGCATGTCTCACTAGTATTAAAACCTATGAGGGAGGAGTGAGTTGTGTTAGGTATTTGTTTTTCATTTATTTTTGTCAATTTATATTTTCTTAAGGCTTTAAACATTGTCTTATTGTTTCTGAGCATTCTTGCCTTGGAGGGTTTGGAATTTTAAGTCGTGTGTTGAAGGTATTTATATTTCCTGCTTTAGCTCCTTGGATTGTAAGGAGCAATATATCACTGTTTCTAATCTTTGAAAAAATAAACCCAATCTTTTGCAGAATAACTTCCTGTTCATCTTCTTCTACCTTTGAAAACTTTGATCATTAAGATTAAAGGTATAATCTATGTTTGATTGTTTATCTAGGTTTTGATATTAGGTATAATTTATGTTTGTTTGTTTGTTTGTGTCTTGATATTTTGTTTTCATCTTTTGTATCTCACCTACAATTCTACATTCTTTGTTGTTGTTACTATGTATTTATATAATATAATATATGTGTTTATAATGTCCATTAAAAATTTTGCAGAGTCTATTACTAATATTGATTTTTTTGATTATGTTTAAAAACAAAATCTTATCAATGAGCTTCATACGATGTTTCTTATCGAGTTAACAAATTTTTAGGAAAATATTGAAGGAGCACCTCCTAAAGTAATTCTTTGGATCAAACTAGATTATTACACTCGTACACATTTTATTTATCTATTAATCTGTCTTTTTACAAATCTTACTCCTAGATCAAAGTTTGAAGAATCCACGTCTATAGACATTAACATAGATATAGACACAAGACCTGACATATGAGGATATATCTTCACATATACATTTACATCCTCTATGACATTAGAAAATTAATATGACTTCTTGTTCTACATCTTAGCAAAAAAAGATACATTAGTAATAACATTACATTTTAGTCTACATTTGACATCTTTATTGACCAACCTATATTTTTAGCTAGCTTTTCATTTCACAGATGGATAAGGCATTGGTAAATCCTAATTGGATGTCCTACACATGGTTCAAAAACATCACCCTACCAATCCTACCAAGAGGCCACAAAAAAAAATTTCATCCTTGACCTCCATGAAATATTAATCAACATAATGAAGCACTCATTGATGTAGTCTAGAACCTACAATCATCAGACCTTAAAAAGATTAATGTTTGTAACGCCATTATTGAACACCCTTTTTCAAAACATCTCTTTCAAGATTTACATTTTTGTAATCATTGCAATACTTTGATGAGACATTTTAGAAACATAAAAGAAAAACTAGAAATTGCAAAACAAACATTGCAAGTCTATAATATAGAAATAAAAATCTCCAAGAGAGATTAGGTGAGATAGAAACCAGTCAGCAATCCATAACATTTCCACTACACAAGTCTGATAAAGGAAAAGGAAAGATGAGTGAATCCCAGCTAGACAAAACATTTCTACCATATAAAAAGCGAACAAAAAACTTTGCCATTCAAATTCTAAAATTTTCTAATTCCTTTCAAAACACCATCCTAAGGATGTTTTTTCTTTCAAACAATATACCTTGAAACATTCCTACAAGAAATACAAGACATAATTTACCATCACCAACATTAGTATTTCAACAACAAAATAAAGGAGATCCAACAATTTCTCAAGAGCATCATGACACGTTAGACCTTAGTATCGAGAATAGTTGCCTCTACACATCACCACTATGACACATCAAAGGTGTGCATAAAACGATGTAAACTTGGTTATTATATGAACAATTATAGCTATCAACGTTTTTTTAGAATCCTCAAAGCACACATGCATTTGGGAAGAATAAGGTCCATATAACTTACACTAGCAATTTCCATCGAGACACAATTAGACTATGGATTTATAAGTAAAATTCTTTTCCTTGAAATCTGGCACACTGAAACGTTCAAAAGAAAATTGGCGGTTACAACACTAAACCTAATGAGCCAAAGGCTAGAAACTAGAGTATTGATAAACTTTGAATCATCTCCTTTAGAAATGGTTAAAGGCATTCTCATCCCAGCCCAACATCATTTCTATATCAAACATGAAGAATGGATTCTAGATAAATCTTATCTACCTTAGGAGACAACTATTGCTTTATTTGAACAAATCAAGATTGCCAGAGTCTACATCAACAAATGGTAGCATTACCAAAATGGTTATCTAAACTACTATCTTTATGCCTACCTACCATTTCAAATCTTTTTCTTTTATGTCTACCTACCATTTCAAATTAAGCATAGCAAACTGAATGAAGAAATTGAATAATCAGAGACACTAATGGAAGGAATCCTAGACCATGCAGAATTAGAAGGATTTAATCTATAGGAAGATCTTACAACACTAGAAAACTATTACAACCTCTTAACTATAATAGGGGACAAAAGTGTAGATAACAGCATAAAAGAATAAATTTTGTATTTCCTTTATTATGAAAAAAAAAAAAAAAGAAGAGAAAGAAGAGAAAGAAAGAAAGAAAAGCGGCATGACTTTCCTTAAAAACCTAATTATCCCATAACTTAGATTAATTTAATCTAAGAAAAAAAAACAAAATCCCCTCTCAAAACCAAAACCATTAAAAAACCTTTGCAGCCTTCTCCAAAACCTAATGGCTAATCCACTTCAAAACCTATAAAACTTTGGGCTAACATAAGTAAGCTCACCATACCTAAAAACCCATAAAACCAATTATCCCATAACTTGGACTTATATAGTCTAAGAAAACCTTTTCTAAAATCCACAAAACACAAAAAGGCCCACACAAAACCCAAAAATCAATAAAACTTAGAACTAAACCCTTTAAAACGGCTTAAGCCCATCTCAAAACCTAAAAAGACCTAGCCTACTTTAAAATCCAATAAAAGTTGAGAAAATGGCAAAATTCCTTTCAGTAGAAAAGCATATTCCTACCAAAGGAAATCGTTACAAAAAGACAAATTTCCTTTTGGTGGAAAAGGACATTCCTTCTAAAGGACTATCATTACAAAAAGATAAAATATCTTTTGGTGGAAAAGCAGATTTCCATTAAAGGACAATCATCACAAAAAGACAAAATTACTTTAGGTGGAAAGTAGATTTCTCATAAACTCAAAACACATCTTTCAATAAAGTAGATTCCACTTGTCTACCAATGCATCAGAAGAAGACAAAAACAACCAATTATGACTCCCACTTTAAAAAGCTCCTTAAACCTCTATAAAAGGGAGCATGCAAGCAAAAGGAAAGCATTAAGCTTAAACCCTTAGTATCCCCAAAAATCTCTTTTTGTACTATCTTTTTATGTATCTTTATCTGGCTATGATAAGAACCTTCTTTTATCTTACACTGAGAGGGGCAATGGGTAAATTAGTGTGAGATGTTTATTTTTTACAAATCTGTCTAGATTAAAGCTCTATAATCTATTAAAGTTTATGATCCATTTTTATCTTATTTCTTTATGTGTGAATGGTCGTATGAATATCAAGCAAGTATAAGCACCCAAAACCACACAGAATGTTTTCCGTGGTTCACTTACAATGTGTGAACTACATCTATGGTGTGATAGAATTTCTTTTAGATCATACGATCACTTTTGCAATCGAGGGATATAGATGATGTAGTGGAAGGATCTCTACTTAACCACTATGGAAAAATCACTCTTTAACTACTTATAATAATGTTTTGATCACCTCAAGGGCTTCCCTCCCTTTTTTCAGAAGTATATAAACAAATTATGACAAAACTCCCTTAAGAAAGATCTCTCTATGTGCATAGGTTGCTGTGGTAGAAAAACTAATCTTCTCCTTTGTTTCTATTGTTCTTTCCTTTCTGCTGTTCTTTGCTTCCCTACTTTCTCTACTCTTTACCATTCTCTCCTTCCTCATGTTCTTTGCTCTCTGCCATTCTTTGCTTCCTCACATTCTTTGCTCTCTTCCCTCTCTTTATCGGTCTCTGTTTCTGCCATTCACCTTTTTTGCCACTCAACCTTATTTTATTTTTGCTCTCACCTCTCTCTCTTTCATTGTCTGCTCATTTGGAAACTGCATGAGTATTTATATGCCTTGAGTTTAGGATTACCTTACTATCAACAGTCAACATTGATTTTAGCCTGGCTCCTTTCGAGATATGACAGCTATTGACAAGGTAAGCATTAACAATTCCAAATGAAGAGAGATCTCATTCTCTAAAGTTCTGACTATGTTGCCTTTCTTTCTAATTATGCTCCCAACTACACCATAGTAACAAAACAACCTAAATGAAACTTCTTTTTGTGTTGTCTTTGGTGTCTAGTTAGAATCCATATCAACCACACTCAGCAGTAAATATTTTCTAACATTTGTAATCACAATTGGTAGTAACAAACTAAGATAAAGAAATAATTTTTCATACCAATCGGAGGCTTTTTCAATATGTTTTGTCAAAGAAATTTCATTCGTGCCACATGGAAGGCAATCTTATAGACAACTAGTTACAGCAACTAATGTTTTCTTTACAGCAAAGACACCATTTTGAATCAACTTGTCATTTTTGGCAACGCAAGGTAGGGCTGGTAGTATCTTGATTTCGACCTTACTTTCTCTCCTCATTCTTGTCATATTCCACCTTTATTTTCTGACAACAACTCCAATATGTGATCTGTCTACCAAAAGACCATAATACCCCTTGCTTATGACACCCCGGCCAATGCTGTCTTCCTTAACCCTTGAATAAATTAACTGCTAACACTCTGTAAATGCAACAAACACATCTTAAAGGTATTCATAACATCAAATCAATATAAAAAAATATATGAGATACTATTGACAACAAATTCAACATTAACTATTAAAAATAGCTTCAACAATTTCTCCCATTGGATTTGTTAACAACACATTAAATCCATAAATCAATAATTAAGAATAAGTAACAATGTCAGTGAAAAGAAAGACCTTTACTTTTGACATTTATAGCTCTTAAAACATACATCTCCATTTTTACATATGGGTATGGTATCAATTAGAAATAACCTCAATTTTTTAACTCTCCCTTTTTTTTGCTTCTCCCCCTTTGAGAATTTCTCCCCTTTAATTTGATTTTTCCCTTTGGATTTATCAAGCCACTCCAATTTTTGATAGTATATACTTTCTTTAGATTTATGTAAAATATCTCCCTTTTTGATAACAAATCCAAAGAAGAATAGAAGAAGGAAGATAAGGGTGGGTAGAGGCATATCTTAGCCTCGAGGGGGTGGCTGAACACATAAGTTCAGCCTTAACTTCTAGAACATCTCTCTTGACAAAGGTTTGGTGAATATATCTGTAACTTGCTTCGTAATAGGCACATATTCTAACTTCATTTCATTTTTCTCCACCTTTTCTTTAATGAAGTGGTACTTAATTTTAATATGTTTAGATTTGAATTGTTGGATAGAATTCTTTAATAAATTGATAGCACTTTGGTTTACAACCAATTAGCAATGGTAACTACACATCTACCTTCAAATCTTTAAGTTGTTGTTTCATTCATCACATTTAAGTACACGCCTAAGTAACAGCCACATATTTATCCTTTGCAGTGTTTAAAGTCATTAAATTTTGCTTCTTGTTGTGCCAAGAAACACATCTACTACCCAAATAAAATGCACTACCTGATGTAGGCCTTCTATCATCACAATTTTTAGCCTAGTTAGCATAGGTATACCCATATAAATTAAGTTGTCCACTTTTATCATAAAGTAACCCATAATTTGTTGTGCCTTTAACATATCTCAGGATTCTTTTAGCAACCACGGGGTGGAATTCCTTGGGCTCACTTTGAAGTCTAGCACAAAGTATTATAGGAAAAACAAGATCATGCCTTAATGCTGTCAAATACAGTAAACTTCCAATCAATTTTCTATATTCCTACCGATCAACCATTTTGCCTTTTTTTTTTTTTTTGTCTTTGCTCAACATGTTTCCAATAGGGAAGAGAGTGCTTATGTTTTTAGATTTTTCCATCTCAAACATTTTTAATAGCTCACAAGTATATTTTTCTCAAGAGAAGTAAATTCTAGCCTTGCTTTGCAAAACTTATAGCCCTAAGAAGAATTTTATTTCCCCCGGTATAGACATCTTAAACTTCTTCATCTAATCAACAAAAGCAGTACAAAAGACCATTTTTCAGCAGCAAAAATTATGTCATCAACATAAACCACAATAATTAGTTGGCCCTTTTTATCTTCTTTTATGTATAAGTTATCGTCCATATTCCCTTTTCTAAATTTCATATCTTTAAGACATGTATATAGTTTGGAATACCATGCTTTTGGAGCTTGCTTTAAACCATATAAAGACTTTTTCAATTTGCACACACATGAACCATCATGATCAAGTATAAAGCCATAAGGCTGTTTAATAAATACCTTTTCTTCAAGCTCTCCATTAAGAAATGATTTCACATCCATTTGATAAAATTTGTAATTTCTTTGAGTAGTAATGACCATGAATATTCTAATTGCTTTAAGTCTAGCCATAGGAACAAAGGTTCCTTTAAAATTAACACCTTTTACTTATGAGTAGCTTTTATAGACAAGTCTTGCCTTATTTCTTACAATCTCACCTTTTTCACTGAGCTTGTTTTTGAACACTCATTTAGTTCTAATGATGCTTTTCCCTTTAGGTCTTGGAACTAAACACCAAATGTTGTTTCTTTCAATTTGATCAAGCTCTTCATTCATATCATACACCAATTCCTTGTACTTTAATGCTTCATCCACTAACTTGGGTTTAACTTCAGAGATTAATGAGGTTTGTTCACCACTTTTTAGCCTTCTTCTAGTTTGCATATGGTCCTCTTTGTTGCTAATAATGTTTTTAACATTAACTTCAACTTTAACTCTTCCATGAGCTTGGTAATGCCTTAATTCATTATATTCATCACTTGTAATTTGAGAATCAACATCTTCCTCCTGCTAAACAACCTCTAATTTATCACTTTTAGATTCCTTTTCATTATCACATAAAGCATCTTCAGCTTCCTTATGCTGTGATTAAATTGTGAAACCATCTTCAATCACTTTAAAATCAAAGTTGTCTACAATTTTCTACATCCTTTTGTTGTAGCATTTGAAGCCTCTTTCATTTGGTACATAGCTCAAAAATA
This sequence comes from Ceriops decandra, assembly GCA_020615895.1. Lineage (NCBI taxonomy): Eukaryota > Viridiplantae > Streptophyta > Magnoliopsida > Malpighiales > Rhizophoraceae > Ceriops > Ceriops decandra. The sequence continues at coordinate 6,350,460 of JAHLGO010000001.1, forward strand.
TGCCTTCATATGCCTTCTTATCAAAGTTTTCAACATTCTTGCCTTTAATTTTAATAAGGTATGGAATCTCAAATATTTTAAAATTTCACTTACCTTCTTTCCATTCCATAGCGCATAAAGTGTTTTTTTCTATATGTGGTCTCATCAAGCATCTGTTTTGAATCTAGGTGATAGTAGTGATAGCCTTTCTCCAGTAGCCATGTGAGGTATCACACTTAGCCAACATGGTCCTTACCATCTCTACTAGGCTTTTATTATTTTTTTCAACCATTTTATTTTGTTGGGGTGTGTACAAACTTCACTCAATGCCTCTCCAAATAATTTTTAAATTCACTGCAAGTGTATTCTGTCCCATTGTCTGTCTTAAGCCTTTTAATTCTTCTCCTTAACTGATTTTCAACTAGCCTTCTGTAGCTCTTGAAATTATTGAGAGCATTTGATTTATATTTCAAAAACATAATACAAGTCATTCTCGTAAAATCATCAATAAAAGAATTTAAGTATCTATCACCCTTTGATGATTTTTGCCTTATAGGCCTACAGATATCTAAATGAATAAGCTCCAATGGCTTCTTTGTTTGAACCTCCACATTTTTATAGGTAGCATTCACCATCTTTTCTTATTAACAAGTGCTACAAATGGTATTTCTTTCTCTTCTTAGCTTGGGTACATCTTTCACAGCTTTATTTTGGACAATTTGTTCAGCTTCTTTTGTCCGAGATGTCCCAATTCTCATCTTTGGTGCTCATGTAGCATGTGTTTTTACTACTGATAACTTGGTATACGTTTCTATTTGTTCTTTTTCCCTTCGTAAGAACAGCATCATCACTTGATCTTTTTATTGTGCAACCACTCTTGTGAAAAGTAACTTCATACCCATCATCACAAAGTTGACTAACATTGATTAAATTGTATTTTATCCCTTCAACATAAAAGCACTTCCTCTGATTTCAACTTTTTTGAATGAATTTCAACAACACCAACACCTTTAATCTTTAAGACACCATCATTGTCAAATGTAACTAACCCTCTATTATATTTTTCTACTTCTTTTAGCACCTTAGAGTCTTCTGTCATATGTGAAGAGTAACCACTGTCAAGGATCTATGGATTTTCTTTTTTGGAAGCTTTTAAGGCTACTTCTATAACCATTGCCATTTCCTTTCCTCTTCTTCTTCTTCTTTGGCCAAATGTAGGAGTATATATAGGTATTTTCCTTTACATTCTTTAACTCGATAACAATGTTAAGCATTCCTCAAAAGTATATCCAATCATTTCACATCTTTCATAGATTTCTTCCAATATGTCAAATCTGTTTCTTAATGAAATTTGGCTTCTTTTTACTTAAGGTTATATCTTTTCTTGATAGAGTCTCCCCCTAGACTCTTACCTCACATTCCTCTTTATTATAGGTCCGTTACTCAAACACACATTAGCCTTCTATTTATATTTACTACAACACTGGCAAAATCCTTTAAATTTGAATTTTCTTCTTTTAACAAGTTCATATCTTCTATCTTCAGCACTTCTTTGGTAATAATCAACATTGTAATTATTTCTCACACCTTTAGCCACTTGATTTTTTGTTATAACAACCTTTTTTTCCATCTTTGACAACTTATCTCCTTTAAATAGGATTTTTCATCATATCTTTCCTAACCTATTTTAGCTTAGGTTGGTTTTTCTTCTTTATAACATCAACTTCTTTTAATTTTATCTTTTCTTTGTTTTACACCTTATCCCTTTTATGAATTCTTTGTTTGATAAAGAGGCATATAAGGCATTTTTAGCCTTTTCATCATAATTTAAATTCTTCTTACCAATAGGTCTCATAGCAACACCTTTAACAGTAAGAGTAAAGCCATTGACAACAAATTCAAACACATCTAGACCAAATAAAACCAGATATGGAAGCATTCTATTCTTCCATAATTGATAATTTTGTTCATCAAAAGTAAGAATACCCTTACTATTAACACTGTTTATACTCTTCATGATATTAACTAGTAATGGATGTAAAGATTCATAGCAACAACAAAAACAAATTTCAGATCTAAGCAAAATGGATCAACAGAGGAACCTAAGGCCTTAATACTAATTGACAAGGACCTTCTTAGGTCTCATATTGAAAGGGGAAAAGGGCGAATCAGTATAAGATGCTTACTTTTTACAAATCTATTTAGATTAAACCTTTGTAACTTGTTAAAGTCTATGATCCATTTTTATTGTGCTTCTTTATGTGAGAATGACCATATAAATATCAAGCAAGCACAAGCACCTGAAACCATACGAAATTTTTTACATGGTTCACTCACAATGTGTGACCTACATCCACTGTGTGATAGGAACTCTCTTAGATCACATGATCCACTCTTGCAATCAAGGAATACAAACGATGTAGTGGAAGGATTTCTCCTTAACCACTTATAATGACCTCCCAATCACCTTAAGAGTTTCCCATGTTTTTTCAAGTACATTAACAGATTATTACAAAAACTCCCTTAAGAAAGATTTCTCCATATGCACAAACTGCTGTGGTAGAAAAATGATGTTCTCCTTTCTTTCTATTGTTCTCTCCTTTCTACCATTCTCTATTTACTCACGTTCTTTACTCTCTACAGTGCTCTCCTTCCTTACTACAGGTTTATGCCTTTTTTCTACTGATCTCTATTTCTACCACTCACCCCTTTTGCTGTTCACCTTTTTTTTTTTCACTTTCAACTCTCTCTCTTTTGTTGTCTACTCTCTTGGTAGCTGCATGGGTATTTATATGCCTTGAGTTTAGGATTGCCTACCATTCATGATTAGTATTAATTTTATCTTATCTCTTTTAAGGATGTGACAACTATTAATAAGGTAAGTAGTAGCAGTTCTAAGTGAAGAGAGATGTCATTCTCCAAAGTTCTAACTATGTTGCCTGTCTTTCCAATTATGCTCTTAGCTACACCATGGTAGTAGAGTAGTCTAAATGAAACTTCTTTCTGTGTAGTCTTTGTGTCTGGTTAGAATCCATATTAACCTCACTCAATAGTAAATATTTTCTAGCATTTGCAATCACAGACGGTAACAATAAATTAAGATAAGGAAACAATTCTTCATACAGATTGAAAGAGTCCCTATCGGAGGCTTTTTCAATATGTCTTGTCAAAGAAATTTAATTCATGCTACATGGAGGGCAATCTTACAGACAGTCGATCACAACAACTAGTGCTTTCTTTACAGCCAAGACACCACCAGTAATTGGAATCAACTCGTCATTTTTTACAGTGCAAGGTAGGAATGGTAACATCTTGATTTTGGCCCCACTTTCTCTCTTCATTCTTATCACATTCCACCTTCCTCTACTGACAACGACTCCAATATGCAATTTGTCTGCCAAAAGACCATAATACCCTTTGCTGATGACACCTTAGCCAATGTTGTCTTCCTTAACCCTTGAATAAATCAATTGCTAACACTTTGTAAATGCAGGAAACACACCTTAAAGGCACTCATAACATCAAATCAATAAGGAAAAATATATGAGATGCTATTGAGAATAAATCCAACATTAGCCATAAAAAAATGGGCTCAACATGTTAAAATCCCTTAGAAAACCCCTTTGTATTTCTTTCTTTATATCTCTTTCTTTGTTAGAAAACCTCTTTGTATCCAGATCATTTGGTTGACAACCCAAAGCTATCCCTTAGAAAACCTTTGTTCTCTCTCTCTCTCTATGTAAGCTTCCCTTGTAAAACATCCTCTATCAGTTCAATAAAAGTTCTTTCTATCTCTCTGTTGCAATTATGCCTATTCTCTCTTTCATGTTTTCTTTGTCTTTCCATATGTGTTGATTCAGCATGTCTCACTGGTATCAGAGCGTCAATGAGACACATAGAATCAATATGTATAGAGAGACAGAGAGAATGCAAGAGAGAGTGAGACAAAGAGAGAGAGCACACATAGTTACAACAGAGAGACAAAAAGAACTTTTATTAAACTAATAAAGGATGTTTTATAAGGGAATATTACATAGAGAGAGAGAGAGAGAGAGAATAGAGGTTTTATAGGGGATAGCTTTGGGGTTTAAAACCAAATGATCTGGATACAAAGAGGTTTTCTAAAGGTCTTAAGTTTGATGCCTTCCTTTTTCTTAAATGGTCCCTTTTATAGAGGCCTAAGGAGCTTTTTGGAGTAGATGTCACCATTGGTTGTTTTGTCTTCTTCTTATGTAACGGCAAACAAGTGGAATCAACTTTATCAAAAGAAACCTTTTTGACTTGATGGGGAATCTAGAACTCAGGGAAATCAAAACACTACAAAACTAAAACTTCAGTAATTTAGAACCCTGGGAAATTGGAACTTTGGGAAAATGAAACTTTGGCAATCTAGAACTTAGTGAAACTAGAACTCTAAGAAACTAAAACTATGGGGAATCAAAATTCTAAGAAACTAGAACTCTGGGAATCCAAAACTCTTGGAAACCAAAATTCTAGGAATCTGGAACTCTGCAAATCCAAAATTTTGGTGAAACGAAACTCTGTGAAACCAAAACTTTAGGAATCCAATACTCTAGGAATCCAAAACTCTGTGAAACCATAACTTTGGGAATTTGGAACTCTGGGAAACCAAAACTCTAGGAATCGGGAACTCTAGGAATACAAAACCCTAGGAAATCAGAACTCTAGGAATCCAAAACTCAAGGAATTTAGAACTCTATGATATTGGAACTCTGGAAAACCATAACTTTAGGAAATCAAAACTTTATAAATCTAGAACTCTGGGACTTCAAAACTCTAGCAATCTAGAACTTTGAGAATTAGGAATTCTGTGAAATCAAAACTCTAGGAAATCGGAATGCTATGGTACTGAAACTTTAGGAACCGTAACTCTGGGAAACCAATACTCTAGGAATCTAGAAATCTGGGAATTCGGAACTTTGGGAAACCAAAACTTTAGGAAAATAGAACTTTTAGAATCTAGAACTCTAGCAATCCATACTTCTGTGAAACCAGAACTTTGGAAAATTGGAATTATAGGAAACCAAAACTCTAGGAAATCTAAACAATGGGAATTCAGAACTTTCGTAAACCAAAAATCTAGGAAACTGGAATTTTATGAATCTAAAATTCTAGAAAATTGGAACTCTAGAAACCAAAACTTTAGGAAAATGAAACTCAGGGAATGTAGAAATTTGGGAATCAAAAACTTTGAGAAACCGAAACTTTAAGAAACCAGAACTTTGGATAATCGGATCTTTGGGAATCCAGAACTCTTTAAAACTAAAGCTTTGGGAATTTGGAACTCTAGGAAACCGGAACTTTAGGAATTTAGAACTCTACGAAACCTGAACTCTAAGAAATCAGAACTCTGTGAATCTAGAATTCTAGGAATCTGGAATTCTAGCAAATCGAAACTCTAGAAAACTAGAATTCTAGGGAAATGAAACACTATAACTCTAGAATTCTAGGAATCTGATACTTTATGAAACTAAAACTCTGGGAATTTGAAACTCTAAAACTCTAGGAAACCAAAACTTTGGGAAAACAGAACTTTGAGAATCTGAAATTCTGGTAATCCAAAACTCTATGAAACTGGAACTCTAGAAAACTGAAACTCTTGGAAAATAGAACCTTAGGAATTTGGAACTCTGGCAATTTGGAAATTTGTGAAATCGGAACTCTAAGAAACAGGAACTGTGGGAAACCAAAACTTTGAAAAATCAAAAATTTGTAAATCTAAAACTTTGTGAATCTAGAATTCTAGAAAACTAAAACTCTAGAAACTCAAAACTTTGGGAAAATGGAACTTTGGGAATTTAGAACCCTAGGAATCTAGAAATCTGGGAAATTGGAAGTGTAGGAAACCATAAGTCTAGTAAACCAAATCCCTGGGAATTCGAAACTCTTTCAAACCAAAACTTTGGGAATCTGAAACACTAGGGAACCAGAACTCTAGGAATCTAAAACTCTAAAAAACCAAAACTCTAGAAAACCAAAATTCTGAGAATCTAGAACTCTAAGAATTTATAATTCAACAAAACCTAAACTCTAGGAAACCAGAACTTATGAATCTAGAACTTTGGGAATCCAAAATTCTAAGAAACTAGAAATTTGAAAAATCAAAACTCTGGGAAAATGGAACTCTAGCAATCTAGAACTATGGGAATCTGAAACTCTATGAAACCACAACTCTGAGAATCTAGAACTTTAGGAAACTGAAA